>JAOTAX010160245.1:0-14332 GCA_025629825.1 Erythroxylum guanchezii
TTATTATTATTATTATTATTATTATTATTATTATTATTATTATTATTATTATTATTATTATTATTATTATTAATGTTATACTTTTTAATATTTTTAATAGTAAATTCTGCTATTATGTCCATCCTAGTGTGTGATATAATAGGGTTTAAGTGCTCATTTTGAAAACTTAAATATTTTAATATTTTAATTATTTTACTTAAATCTATCCAAAATCTCTAATTTGAATCAAAAAATTATTTCTCAAATTATTCCGAAACCCTAATTAATCCCAAAATCTCTTTATGGAAGGAAAGTATCAGGTGAGCCACTGTAGCGAGTTTTCTTCTTAAATTTAGCTTCTTTTACCTTAGAAAATGCTACAATAGGATCCTGATGGTTGGTTCGGACTTGGTGATGGAAAATCTTTCTATGGAAAGTTTTGCTGCCTCTTGTTTGTGCCGATATTACGTAAGTACTCGGTAATGAAGGTGGAGGAGTTGCGGCTGCAGACTGGGAAACATCTTTATGACTTGCCATTGCCATTAAAGGTGCTTGGAGAGCTGCTTGTAGCTTTGTTGAGGAAGATCCCAACGCGTTGACTTGCCATGTCACTGACAAGCCCATGACGACGTCGCCGTTGGTACTGCTCTGTCGGAGTTTCTTCAAAACCTCGCGGGGTTGACGTCTGTTTTGCTTGAGAAGCTCCGTTTGTACCATCGCAAACTGCAAAACGTTATATGATTTATTGCTCAGCTTGAAATATTTTATCAAAGCCTGAATTGAGTTAATATCTCTAATCTTTTTTTTTAGTCTTTTCTATCAGTTAACGAAAGTAACAGGAAATCATTCGGTCAGACATGGTAGTTCATATCCAAGTCTGGCTGCTTATTCTCTCTTGTTCCTATTCTTGGGAGGTAGATACATCTGATTGAAGAAAGAAACGTGCACGTGTTCTTGCAGCTTTCTGAAGAACACAAGTTCTCCTGGAAACTAACCTAATCCCACAAGTCACTAAATTCAACAGAAGGCTTAACTTTACATCGTCAATTACCAACTAAAAGGCAAATCCACACGTTAAAACATTGCTTGAACAATCGTTAGGTAGGCTATGTTCATATTACAGATGGCAGGCGAAGGATCGCATAAGCAGCCAAAAAAAAAAAAAAATCCAATCTTATATTTATTTATTGTGTTTAATAATTATACTCATAGTAAGAACTAATAAATAATAAATATTTAAATTTATGAGAATTAATAGATAGTAAAATTTGAAAATACAAAGTTTTTATACATTCTACACTGAAAAATATACCCTGTTTTTAACACTTCATATGATTATTGTTAAATTTAAAAATCGCTTTCCCCATGAATAGACAGAACACTTTTCTTTTGTTGTTATCAATCAAAAAAAAAACGAGATATATCAGCCAATTACAGTGACAGTACCTTGTCAATCGTTAGGTAGGCTATATTCTTATTACAGATGGCAGATGAAGGATCGCGTAAGCAGCAAAAAAAAAAAAAAAGTTGGTGCAATCTTAAATTTATTTATTGTATTTAATAATCATAGTCATGGGAATAACTAACAAATAACAAATACTTGAAATTTATGACAATTAACCGATAGTAAATTTTGAAAATACAAAGTTTTTATATATTTCACACTAAAAAATATGTCTCATTTTGAACATTTTATATGACTATAGTTAAATTTAAAAATCACTTTCCTTGTAAATAGACAAAACATTTTTCTCTTGTTATCAAAAAAAAAAAAAAGAGTTATATCAGTCGATTATACTGACAGTACCTTGTCAATCGTTAGGTAGCCTATGTTCATATCATAGATGGCAAGTGAAGGATCGCATAAGCGGCGCAAAAAAAAGTTGGTGCAATCTTTATTTATTGTGTTTAATAATCATATTCATGGTAAGAATTGACAAATAACAAATACTTGAAATTTATGAGAATTAATCGATAGTAAATTTTGATAATAAAAAGTCTTTATACATTCCACACTGAAAAATATATTTCGTTTTTAGCACTTCATATAACTATAGTTAAATTTAAAAATCGCTTTCCTCGTTAATAGGCAAAACATTTTTCTCTTGTTTTTATCAACGAACAATACCTTGTCAATCGTTAGGTAGGCTATGTTCATATTACAGATGGCAAGTGAAGGATAGCATACGCAACCAAAAAAATATTGGTGCAATCTTAAATTTATTTATTGCATTTAATAATCATACTCATAGTAAGAACTGACAAATAATAAATACTTGAAATTTATGAAGATTAATCGATAGTAAATTTTGAAAATACAAAGTTTTTATACATTTTACATTAAAAAATATATCCTATTTTTAACACTTTATATGACTATAGTTAAATTTAAAAATCGCTTTCCCATGAATAGACAGAACACTTTTCTCTTGTTGTTATCAACAAAAAAAACGAGATATATCAACCAATTACAGTGACAATACCTTGTCAATCGTTAGGTAGGCTATGTTTGTATTACAGATGGCAGGTGAAGGATCGCGTAAGCAGGAAAAAACAAAGTGTAATCTTAAATTTATTTATTGTGTTTAATAATCATACTCATAGTAATAACTGACAAATATCAAATACTTGAAATTTACGAGGATTAATCAATAGTAAATTTTGAAAATACAAAATCTTTATACATTTCACACTAAAAAATATATCTCGTTTTTAACACTTTATATGACTATAGTTAAATTTAAAAATAACTTTCCTCATGAATAGAAAAAACATTTTTCTCTTGTTATTATCAACGAAAGAAAAACGAGATATATCAGTTGATTATAGTGATAGTACCTTGTCAATCGTTAGGTAGGCTATATTCATATCACAAATGGTAAGAAAAGGACCGCATAAGCAGCGGAAAAAAAAAGTTGGTGCAATATTAAATTTATTTATTGCGTTTAATAATCATACTTATAGTAAAAACTAACAAATAAAAATCTATGAAGATTAATCGATAGTAAATTTTGAAAATACAAAGTCTTTATACATTCCACACTGAAAATTATATCTCGTTTTTACATTTCATATGACTATAGTTAAATTTAAAAATCGCTTTCCTCATGAATAGACAAACCATTTTTCTCTTGTTGTTATCAACGAAAAAAAAGAGATATATCAGTCGATTATAGTGACAGTACCTTGTCAATCGTTAGGTAGGCTATGTTCATGTTACAGATGGCAAGTGAAGGACCGCATAAGCAGCGAAAAAAATGTTATTGCAATCTTAAATTTATTTATTACATTTAATAATCATGCTCATAGTAAGAACTGTCAAATAACAAATACTTTAAATTTATGAAGATTAATCGATAGTAAAATTTGAAAATGCAAAGTCTTTATACGTCTCACGTTGAAAAATATATCCTATTTTTAACATTTCTTATGACTATAGTTAAATTTAAAAATCGCTTTCCTCGTAAATAGACAAAGCACTTTTCTCTTGTTGTTATCAACATTAAAAAAAAAAAGAGATATATCAGTCAATTACAATGACAGTACCTTGTCAATCGTTAGATAAGCTATGTTCATATTACAGATGGTAGGTGAAGGATCGCATAAGGAGTGAAAAAAGAGTTGGTGCAATTTTATATTTATTTATTGTGTTTAATAATCATAATCATAGTAAAAACTGAGAAATAACAAATACTTAGAATTTATGAGGATTAACCGATAGTAAATTTTGAAAATACAAAATTTTTATACATTTTAAAAATATATCCCATTTTTAACAATTCATATAACTATAATTAAATTTTAAAATCGCTTTCCTCGTGAATAGACAAAACACTTTTTATCAACAAAAACATAAAAACGAAATATATCGGTCAATTACAGCGACAGTAATTGTATTTGCTTTTGGCTTCCTCTCGTTAGGTAGGCTATGTTCATATTACAGATGGCAGGATCAGCGAATTTGCTTTTGGCTTCCTAATTTCCTTTGTCTGTTACTATTTGGCCAGATTTCCCGGAAGACCTTTTGGAGACAGAAAAAGCTGTTCCACCATGACTTCATCCCCAATCGTTCATGTATCAGTCAATTACAGCGACAGTACCTTGTCAATTATCACTTCTCCTGTCCTGTGATGATTCTGCTCTGCAAAGTGCATGATCAGATCGATAAGAAATTAGAAATAACATATTAAAAAAGAAAGACGGTGACATTTTAATATTTTATCCATTGGCATCTTCTTGGCCTACTTTTAAAAGGTGTGACTCGATAGTTGAGAGCGAGACTTAATTTTAGTTAGGTCTCAGGTTCGATTCCATGCTAGCCTCTCTTGTAAGAGTATAGGACAACCGGCTGGGGTTTTAACTGTATGTGGAGAACTAGATGGGTTCTCAATGATGGGGTGCATCCGCTTGGCCCGCCTATAGAGTGGTGTGTTAGTTGGGCCCTTGAAGAGGTGTGCTCGCTTGGCCCGCCTACGGGGTTTCCTCAAATCCCAAAAAAAAAAATCTTCTTGGCCTGATCAGGCATCTCCAACCAACACACCAAAACACTAAATTTTGTGTTTTGGTGCAAAGAAATCACTCTAAAGAAGATACTAAATTTCAACACTAAAATGGTGCAATAAATAGTAATGTACCAAATTTAGTGTGTTTGTTAAATCATCAAATTACACTTATTTTGGACTTAATTATCTTTAATATGTTGAATTTATTATCCGAAATTAATGGAATTATCTTATAATTATTTACAGATGGTTTTCAACACCTTATAGACGAAATGGAATCAAAAAGATGCAAAAAAATGAAGAAAATCCAAAATTTCCAATTTGACAACAATTCAGTGACTAAGCGTGGGCACGCCTAAGGATGGAATAAATCAGCAGATCAAATTTCAAAAGTCAAAATCGAACTTATTACAATCTTTAAAGATTATATTGCCATGGGATTGACTACTAAAGATTGGGGGATGCATTATCTAAAAAGAATAAAGGAAAGATAAGGGAAAAGATAAGCATAAAAGAGAAAGGGGGTGATTCACGCAAAAAGTTTTTTTAGATTAGGTTTTAGAGATTTTTCGTGGCTGTTGTTTTCTTCTTCTGCCTTTCACGATTTCTGCACTTTTTCCATTAGTGTTTTCGTGTTTTCCAGTAAAGAACCAGGGATGAAGACTTTAAGCTTTGTTATTTCTCTTGTTTTCAATTCTATTATGAGTAGCTAAATCTATTGTCTTGGTTAAGGGGATCCAAGTTAGCTGTTATTATGGTGAGATGTTTTGAATAGAGTTTACGTTGTTAATAAACATTGGATATCTTCAGATCTACTCTTTCTAATTGAATTTGTTGGTTTCTAGGTGCGCAACTAGGGATTAATTTATTCAATTGCTAGATTAACGAAATTTGACGTTCAGTTTCGCTAATCACAAGTAGCAATTAGGACGACCTTCTCTACGTTAGAGTCGAAAATTCTAAGGAGATATTCGCTTGATTGATTGCATGTCGTACATGTATTTTGCTTGCTCATTAGTTCTTGATTCGTAATGCTATTTTTCAATTACACCTATGATCATATCTAGTTTATTGTTTAATAAGAATGCTATGATACATATTTCTAGTCATTACACTTAAGAGAAAACCTCCCCAATGAATGTTTGTTAATGATTGCAATTTTATATCGAGGATCCATAATAGCATGTTAACATCGGTAACCTGAAAACCAAGGTATTTTCTCATTGATTTTTCATATTCAGTTATTGCTTTTGATTTGTGATTTTTCTCATAATTTTCTTAGATTGCCGTGAACCAAAAACCTCCTTTACTTTCGTTACTTGTTCCGTTTAAATTCGTAATTTCATTATCGTGAAGATTCCTTGTGGAAATGATATCCGCTTACCGCTACTACATTAATTTGTTTTAACGGAAGTGAGTTGTTTTGAATTTGGTTACAGGCAACAGCAGTACCAAATTTTGGTGCCATTGTCAGAAAATTTTGACAGTTTATATACGTTACGCGTTCAAACCAATCAGACAATTTGCAGTACAATCCTGAGATAGAGAAGACAACGAAAAGACTGCGGAAACAGACTAAACATCAAAAGAGACGCAGAGAATGGATAGAATAGCCGCAAAACGCACCCTTCGCGAACTAGCTGCTCCAACGGACGCGAAACAGCCACACTGCATCAACTTCCCGAATTTAGGTGATAACAATACTTTTAAATTAAAATCTGAGCTGATTCATTTATTACCTATTTTCAGGGGTTTACCGAGAGAAGACCTATACAAGCACTTGAAGGAATTCGACGTAGTTTGCATAGGCATGAAGCCGACGAATGTGACAGAGGAGCAGATTAAGTTGAAAGCCTTCCCGTTTTCCCTTAAAGTCGATGCGCAAGATTGGCTATACTATTTAGCCGGAGAAAACGTGCAGATATGGGTTGAAATGAAGAGGCTTTTCTTCAAAAAGCATTTTCCAACATCGAGAGCAGTTAATATTCGGAAAGAGATTTGCGAAATTCGTCAACATATGGGAGAAACACTCTATGAGTATTGGGAGAGATTCAAGAAATTATGGGCTAGCTGTCCACACCACCAAATAACCAAATAGTTATTAATTCAATATTTCTATGAAGGGCTCCTGCTTTCAGATAGGAGTATGATAGACGCTGCAAGTGGTGGTGCTTTAGTTGATAAAACACGAACGGCCACAAGAGAATTGATCGCGAACATGGCCTCCAACATGCAACAATTCGGAATCTGTACTGGGCATGGGTCAAGGGGCGTGAATAAAGTTAGTGCAACTTTGTTGGAAAAGAGATTGGATGACCTCACTTCTTTGGTGCGACAATTGGCAGTCACAAGAAAAGAAGAAGCTAAGGTATGTGGTATATGTTCAATGTTAGGACATTCTGCTAATTTATGTCTGATTTTGCAAGAAGAAAACACAGAGCAGGTGAATGCCGTGGGAGGATTTGCTGGGCCAAATCAAAGGAAGTACGACCCATTTTCCAACACTTACAATCCGGGGTGGCGCGATCACTCAAATTTGCAATATGGGAATCCTCAGGGACAACAAGCAATCACAAATTTTCAACCGTATAGACAACCATACGTGCCACGTCAAAATCTAAGTATAACATCAAATGCCGAAGGTAAGTCTTCTTTAGAAGATATAGTGCAAACTTTGACCACTAATACTTTGACATTTCAGCGAAATACTAAAGTTTGAAAAATCAACAAAGGAATTTCGAAAACCAGTTAAGTCAAATTGTAGCTGTCGTCAATCGAATGGAAGCATGAAATTCTAGAAATTTTCCAGCACAACCAGAGCTTATTCCTAGACAAAGTGCGAAGCTATCACATTGCAAAGTGGTAAGGAACTACAGGAACCACTTTCGGAAAATTCCAAAAGAGAAGTAGAGGAAGAAATTACGCACACAACACATTCCCAACCTGAATTGACACCAAAAGGGGTACAAAACAAGGTGCTCCCACCTCCTTTTCCGAGTCAATTTGAAAAAGCAAAGAAGGAAGAACAAAAGAAGGAAATTTTGGAGACTTTTCAAAAGGTTCAGGTAAATATCCCTCTCCTTGATGCAATTAAATAGATTCCACGATATGCTAACTTCCTTAAAGAGCGTTGTATGTTAAAGAGGAAATTGAAATTCGATGAGAAAGTTCAATTGGGAGAAAACATTTTAGCAATTTTACAAAAGAAAAAACTTCCACTAAATTGTCAAGATCTAAGTATGTTTACTATCCTGTGCCAAATTGATAATTTGTAGATTGAAAGAGCTATGTTAGATTTAGGTGCGTTCATAAATGTTACGCCATACGATGTGTATAAATCTTTGAATGCCAGACCTCTTAAAGAAACTAACGTAGTGATTCAATTAGCGGATTGCTCAAATGCTTATCCGAAAGGTGTGTTAGAAGACATATTGGTTCAAGTAGGAAACATGTTTTTTTTCGACTGATTTTTATATTTTGCAGATGGGCACGAATGACACATCTTCCTCCACTCCGATTTTATTTAGAAGGTCGTTTTTGAAAAAGTCTAGAACCAAAGTAGATGTTCATGATGGGTCTTTAACTATGGAATTTGATGGTGACTTAATTAAGTTTAATATTTATAATACCATGAAGATTCCAAATGATGAACAATCTATTGTTTCTATAGATTTTATTGATATGTGGATGCAGGAGAATTGGATTTTGGAAGCCAAAGATGAAGTTGAAATGATGGAAAAGGTGTCAAAGTGGCAAAGAAGTGAGGAACCTGTGTCATCTGGTAAACAAGGGGAGAAGACGTTAACTTCACAAGGAGATGAAAAGTCGTTATTCTTTAATGGACAATTGGAAAACGCATCTCATTGGCAAGATAGGGAAGAATTGACGTTAGCTAGTGAACCATCAGCTGCACCACATGAGACGTCATCTTGCTTGGAGACAACCGAACCCCTTCATCAGCTCACGTCCGTGGACGCATCCAAAAGGGTGGATAAATTGTTGCCATCATTGACCAGCCCACCAACACTTGAATTAAAGAGCTTACCTAGTCATCTAAAATACACCTTTTTAGGCGAGGAAGATACATTGTCTCTTATTATTTCTAATCAACTTTCAAATGTGCAGGAAAGTCAGCTGGTTAACGTTTTAAAAGAGAATAAAGAAGCTTTCGGTTGGACGGTAGCTGATTTGAAGGGAATTAGTCCCACTATCTACTTGTACCGAATTTTGATGGAAGATTAAGAAAAGGAGGTAAGGCAACCACAACATCGTCTAAACCCACCCATGATGGAAGTAGTGAAGAAAGAGATTTTGAAGTTTCTTGACACGGGCATCATTTATCCGACTTCAGATAGTAAGTGGGTAAGTTCGGTCCAGATAGTACCAAAGAAAACTGGTGTGACTATGATTGAAAATAGCAATGGTGAGTTAATACCAACTCATGTTCAAAATAGTTGGAGGGTATGCATAGATTATAGGAAGCTTAATTCAGTTACTAGAAAAGATCACTTTCTGCTTCCATTTATTGATCAGATGCTTGAAAGACTTGCGGGAAAATCTTA
Organism: Erythroxylum guanchezii; assembly: GCA_025629825.1. Taxonomy (NCBI): domain Eukaryota; kingdom Viridiplantae; phylum Streptophyta; class Magnoliopsida; order Malpighiales; family Erythroxylaceae; genus Erythroxylum; species Erythroxylum guanchezii. The sequence goes on from JAOTAX010160245.1 coordinate 9,044, forward strand.
CTGTTGTTGTTTAGATGGCTACTCAGGATATCACCAGATTTTGGTGGCACCTAAGGATCAGCAGAAGACAACCTTCATATGTCCATTCGGCACCTTTGCTTATCGACGAATGCCATTTGGATTGTGCAACACACCTGCGACATTTCAACAGTGTATGGTAAGTATTTTCTCCAATCTTGTGGAAAATTGCATGGAAATTTTTATGGATGATTTCACGATATATGGGGAGTCTTTTGAAACATGCATTATCAATCTTGAAAAAGTGCTAAAACGTTGCATTGAAACTAATTTGGTTTTAAATTACAAAAAGTGTCATTTAATGGTTGATCAAGGTATTATTTTGGGCCATACTGTTTCTTCGAAAGGAATTGAAGTCGATAGGGCTAAGATAGATGTTATTCGATCTTTATCTTACCCCACGAATGTGTGGAAAGTTCGTTCTTTTCTTGGACATGCAGGATTTTATCGACGATTTATCAAAGACTTCTCCAAAATTGTGTAAATTGTTCCAAAAAGACGTGAAATTCGATTTTGACGAGTCATGCAGAAGTGCGTTTGATGAGCTGAAGGAGCGACTCACTATAGCACCAATAATTTAGCCACCACGATGGGACATGTCCTTCGAATTGATGTGCGACGCATTGGATTATGCAGTTGGCGTCGTGCTGGGCCAAAAAGTGGACAAGGTACCTTATGTTATTTATTATGCTTCTATGACACTTAATGATGCCCAAAAAAATTATTTTACAACGAAGGAGTTTTTAGTGATCGTCTTTGGGTTGTAATAGTTTCTGTCATACCTGATGGGGATGAAGGTGATCATTTACTCCGACCATGCAGCCCTGAAGTATTTGGTAAACAAGAAAGAAGCTAAGCCAATATTAATTCGATGATATTACTGATCCAAGAATTTGATGTGGAAATTCGTGACAAGAAAAGAGCAAAAAATCTAGTGGCCAATCACTTAAGCAGGATCACATCGAGTATCACGCTTGATGTTCTTCATGACAAGTTTTCAGATGAGAGCCTTTTCAAAATTCAACAGGTAATTCCTTGGTATTCAGACATAGTGAACATTTTAGTAACTAAGTCTTTACCTAGTGATCTATTTAGAACTGAGAGAGACAAAATCAAGCGAGAGGCTAGATATTATGTTTGGGATGAACCTCACCTTTGGAAATTTGTTCTGATTAGATTGTTAGGAGATGCGTCACAGGTGATGAAATTTCATCTATTTTGCAATTTTGTCATTCATCTATGTGTGGGGGACATTTTGGTCCTAAAAGAATTGCTCGTAAAATTTTAGCATGTGGACTATTTTGGCCTAAGTTATTTTATGACTCTTACATGTTTTGCAAGTCTTGCGATCGTTGTCAAAGAACAGGTAACTTGGGATCGAAGAATCAAATGCCACTGATAAACATTCTGGTATGTGAGATTTTCGATGTTTAGGGAATAGACTTTATGGGTCCTTTTCCTTCCTCTTTTGGTAAGAATTACATTTTGTTGGTAGTAGACTACGTTTCGAAATGGGTTGAAGTTGATGCTACTCCGCAAGTTCATGGGTCTCAAGTAGTATAGTATAATATCGTTCCCACAGGGAGTAATTGTGTAAGTACTAGGCTTGGATCACTCAATTAATTGGACTAAGCAGTTGTGTAGGATTGGGGAATTAAATTAAGAAATTTAACTATCAAAAATAACAAAATCAATGCTAAACAAAAATGCGAATATCTCTAGGGGTTACTTCGAATAGAATGTGGTAAGCTTCAAGGATGGTTCCACTTTTAGCGTTTTCTATGGACTTTACCTGGATCAATTTATAAGGCGAATTTTGGTTGATAGAAGGTTGAGCCTAGAGTTTCTTAGATCTTTTTTCAAGGTATCAAAGGAGTATTACGCAATAATCCTAGTTTACTATCGTAAACTAGCAATCAAGCATAACCCATTAAGTTCTTTGCTAACCTGGTTTTATCTCATAAATTCAGTTTATGCCTAAATCTGAAATTTATAAGTTCCCTGTTTGGAGTTCCGTTATCAATTTTCACCTATTGGTTGTTCAATTAACAACTAACGTCAAGTAATGGTTGGCCAAACACAATACCCGCAAAATTAATCTCAAATCAGAAAAATCAAAAACAAAAATCCATACTTATAAATCAACCAAGATTTAATCCATAAAAATTAGCTAAAAGCTTCAGCCCAACCTTGAAGCTTTGAGGAAACTACTCAATCATGATAGGATGAAAACCACAAGCATTAAATTCAACAACCAACATTAGGAGGAAATCAAATAATAAATCAGATAATGAATGAGTTTTTGAATTCCCCCTCTCTGTGTTGTTTGTGTCTCTAGCTCGCGTTTCTCTCCCAGCTGCGTTGCGTCTTGTTCTTGGTGGTGCCTCCTCTCAAGTCCAACTGCCAACGTGATTTGATCTCCACAAGGTCAACATTTTTGCTTCCACGTCCTCCTTCTCCACAGCTGCTAATGTCTCCCTTCCCCTAGCTTCCAGCTCACGTTATTTCACCAACCAGCTGCTAACATCTAATTGTAATCTCTTCAGTGGTTGTTTTATGTGAGTGATGAGTGTATGTTGATGGTGCAACGTGAGTGGAGAGTTGGTAAGTGATGGATCCAAAATCCCCCCTAGTGCTTCATTGTAAGTGTAGAGTATCCTCCTTTTGTCTGTAATGTTAGTGGAGTCTATATCTTGCTGGAGCTTTTTGCGTGAGTTTCTCTCTCATTTTTCCTCTGATGGTGCATGTCTTGTGTGGGTCTACTCTCATGCGTTGGCGTGGTGCTTTTTCCTTGGAGGTCGCTACTTGGTGCGTGAATTTTGTCCCATGTTGATTGCTGCGTGGATGCCCTGTCGATGTGGTGTGCCTGGTGTTCGTTATTTTTGTCCTCTAGTATAGCGTTGATTTCGTTTGGAGCTCCTCTAGCTGGTGGTCTGCGTGGTTTGCTCCTTCATTCACGCCTAATGCTCACGTCCTCTACTGTAGCGAGATGTCCCATAATTTTTGTTGCTTTCCTTGGTGAGTCAGCATGGTCCTTGTAGCGTGATGTCCCTCTGGTCCCTCAAGCTGCGTTGTTTTCGTTTTGGTCTGTCGACGTGGTCCTCTTTCTGTTGTAGTTGTCCCCACCTCCTGGAGCTAGCTGTGTCTTGTTTAATTTTAAAAACCTCCCAAAACTAAAACCTCGTTTCTTTCATTTGCTGGCTTCCTCTGTGACAACATTTTGGATAGCCCTTAATGTTGCATTTTCTCCTTTTGTTTTGCCTTGGACTGTTGTTGTTCTTTACAACTAAATTCAAGTGCATTTCCTATAAATTAAACATGAACAATTATAAATGCAAATTCAGGTGAACTAAGCAATTTAGCAAGTAAAATATAGGTAGAACCTAATGACTGTATGCAAAAATTAAGGAAAAATGCCATCATTTCAATGAGAAAATGCCTCCAACAGAAGCTAAGGCTACTATATCTGACGATGCTAAAACCGTGATTGATTTTGTTAAATCAAATATTTTTGTCAAGTTTGGAGTGCCTCGAGCTATCATTAGAGATTGAGGGACTCATTTCTGCAACAAGATTTTTGAAGCATTGATGAAAAGATATGGTATTACACATCGAGTCTCTACCGCCTACCATCAGCAGATAAGTGGGCAAGCTCTGGTATCCAATAGAGAGATCAAGTCCATACTAGAAAAAAGTGGTAAATCCGAACAGAAACGATTGGAGTCTACGATTGGACGATGCTTTATGGGCATACCGAACTGCATACAAAACTCCTATGGCATGTCGCCTTATAGGTTAGTTTTCAGTAAGTCTTGTCATTTAACTGTGGAAATTGAGCATAGAGCTTATTGGACTGTGAAGCAGTTGAACATGGATCAATTGGAGGTTAGTACCAGTAGGAAGCTGCAACTGCAAGAATTAGAAGAGATTCGTAATGAGGCGTATGAAAATTCAAAAATTTACAAGGAAAAAACTAAGGCTTTCTATGATAAAATGATTTCTAGGAAATAATTTTCCATCGGACAAAAAGTTCTTCTTTATCATTCAATTCCCTCTTTGTTTTACCCCAAATCCCTTCTCTCATCCTCAATCTCCAGTTGTCGATACTCAACCCACATTCACCTTAGTTCATCAATTTCACCTACTCACTAAAATTTCACGCATCTCTCATCTGTCATTGCCTACTCACCCATCCAACCTCTTTTGTGATTTTGGTGTTGCGTTAGTCTCTTCTTTTGCAGGTTGTCTCCCACGAATTGGCATAATGCCCAGGAAGAAGAGTGACTCCTGAAGGCTACCCACACCCATACGATTTGCTGTTGATGTCTCCCCACCATAACCCCCTTCACAGACCACCGAACCTCCCCCTGCACTAGTTCTAGCACCAACATTTCTTACTCCAGCACCACGTACACGTCTACAAACAAGGAGAGGCAAGGAGGTCGAAAATCGAAGCAAGTGGACTACTCAAGTTGTGGGCTGCATTTCTTTCTTGCTTCCCCAAGATATAACCCGATTCCAACAAATAAGTGAACGAAAAATTTGTCCATGTAAGTCTATTCTTTTCGATACACTTGAAGCCTTGCATGTTTATGACTCTTTTATGCAATTGATGGGCCTCATTGGATGGAGTGCTTTTGCCCGAATAAATTGCCCTACCTTTGTTGAATTAACCAGAGAATTTTATAGCACCTTCCAATTCAATTGTGATAAAGACTTTGATTTGTATACAAAAGAGGCTGTGGAATTTAGATTGATGGGAAAGGATTTTGCATTTTCAATTGCTGAATTCAATGTTGCCTTAGGATTTCTATCCACTACTGAAACTGAGACTGAGTTATTTATAAATGCTCAATGTGATTTTCATGAAGATTTCAATGCTTTGGAGTTATGGCGTCAATGGTCTATTGATACCCATACTTATAATGCTAGCATTTCCAAAAGAGAAGCTTTCTTTACCTTTTCCTTTATCTTGTTTTTATGCTTCTTTAACATTGAGGACGATGTTGGTCTAGGTGTAGCGGAAAGAATTGGAATTTTGGTGTGCAAATTTTCGATTTTTGTATGATTTTTAATGAATTTTGCATGTGGTTATGCATGTTAAGCCATAAAACTTGGTCATCTTAGTCTGGATGAGATTGGGTATATGCATGAAATTAAATTGGGCTAAGTGAGTTTTAAGGTGAAGCATGTTGATTGATTGCACTAATTGATCTTATAAGCTTGGTCAAAATTTTGACATTTGAGTGATGAGGTAAATTGTGAAATTAA
>JAOTAX010160286.1:0-14326 GCA_025629825.1 Erythroxylum guanchezii
TTAATCAAACTTGATTTAATAAGACTCCAAAGATTAAAACATGCCTCAAAAATAAATAACAGGTTTGGGATCCAACATTTAAGCTCTTTTTTTTACTAGCAACATCAGTCACAACTGCCTTTATATTACATGCATTGAAATGAAATGCATGCCACGATTTAGTCATCACATTCAATTGCATTCATTTTCATATTTGCTCATTAACGGTAATCATTGGGCTAGGTCCAACAATCAACTTTTCAGTTGAGAATCAAATAGTCAATCTCATTAACATACAAGTAGCACTTCCAATAATATTTGCATGCATCAAATGCCTTGGACAATTATTGTCCGAAATTCAGAACATAATCATCACATATCAAATTCAATTCAGTAATAAACAAAACAAATTAAGGTGAGACCACCTTAGATTACTCACTATTGCTCCCTTTTTGCTTATTGCCTTGAAGTTCCGACAATATCTAGAAGCGGTCACCCTACTTGCTCTTCTATATGCAATCAAATATAATTTCATGTTACCACATTGTTTATGTAACTGAATATGCATTTTTATAAATGTATCATGTAACATGCATGTTCAATGACATATTCCTGAGTATACTTATGTAATAAACTGATGCAAAGACCAATTGTACTCTAACTATGTCAAAATTCATACACTCATTAACTATTCCAGCTTTCTTTTCAACACAAACTTTCGCGTTTACTTTACATGATCATTATGACAAGAAAATTGGTATATTTCTGTAACACTTTCTTCTATACAATTGTTTCACCTGTGCTTTAGTTTCTAATGACACCAAGATCATACAATTTGGTTTATTATTCTATGAGTTATGCTCAAAATACTACAGACTAAGTACATTTGAAATTTTGGCTAGGGCATGATCATACATTCAAAGTTGTACAACCCATATCTCTCAATTACAATCTCCAAAAATTACAAACTTTATACCAATTGAAAGCTAAGAGAATAAACTACAACTTTTGTGAAGACACCTTTGTCTAATTCGGCCTACATCAATAAAGTTTATTCGATAACAACAGGACATGATTTCTGTCTTGGGTAGTGTTATAATCTAAGCCAAGAATCAATTTCAAAACCCTTAAAGATAGAATTCAAATTCAATTTCTTCTTAAAAATTGTATCCAAATGTCTCTAGTTCAATTTAAAACAGGAATGATCTCATTTGGAAATCTACATAACAAAATATAGCCAAAATACCAAAGCATGATCAGTGAAATCATTCTAGTTAACAATATTCCAGCACACTCACCATTTTCATCCTAAATTTGTCACTCAATCTTTTCCTAATGGATTCAGATGTTCATAAATTTTGGTGGAGATTAAGAACAATGTGTTATGAGTCTATTGGTTCAAGTCTCATGTCATTAGGATGTCAGCAGAAGAAGTTATAATAAAAAGAACAAAGGATGTTCAAAGAAAACACTACAACTCATATTCCAGCAATTCTTCTTCACCAATATCATAAGTATTTCAGTCCAATTCAAGCATTGTTCTTATACTAATAAACATACAAAAAGATCAGGTTTGCTACCTATTTTTAAGCTTCCAATTTCAGCTCACAACTTCAAATTATCGAAGCCTCCATTCATGCATGATTCATCACAAACTCAAAGTGAAAATAGATTGTGGACAACAATATGAAGACCACTTTTAGTTGGTTCTTAACTTTTTTATGAAGGATAGATGTCTAGCTTTGATGTATCAATTTAACAAGTCTTTAACCAAAATGCAGAGCTAAGAGATGGATGCAGGTTTTGGTGGAGAGAAGCAAGAAAGAAGAGAAAACTCAGCAGAAACTTGTTTTTCCAGCACTAGCTTAATTCAACTAGGTGCAAGGTGTCATTAACTTGGATTAACATTTGTCTATAAGCATGCTGGCCACTTATCATCTTTTTAAGTCACCAAATGTCACCATTAAGCTAGCCCATTTGTCTCCCACTCATTGCTGCCATTTATCAATTAATTAGATATGCCAGTTGTCACTTAATTTTCCATGCCAAATGTCACTAATTCATAGGCTTAGTCATCTTATTTTCCATGTATCCATTTGTCTTACCACTTGATATTTTTTTTCCTAGACCAAATGTACATTTTAATTCATCAATTTCCCAATCCATAATATTAAATTCCAAATTTTCTAATTGAAATCCAATCATACCAAAATTCAAGACATATCAAAGCATAATTCACATTTATAGATCAATTCTACCTGAAAATGTCAATGAATGCATGTATAATCATATTAATGTGCAAAATTTAATATTCTCGTGTATGTGTATGCCATATTATGTATAAGCATAAAATACCCTTTCTGATTTCTCATTAACCTCTTATAAACATTATTTTAGCCTTAACATGGGTAACGGGATGTTACATATAGCTTCAACCTATAACTCCTTTAGGATCTTCAACTAGCTTAGTGTCATGTCAATAATTGTTATATTTTTTTATTTTAGTTGTGCCATTTTGTTGCAAAAAATTTGGCACAATTAAAGGACAATGTCTCCCACTATCTTCACAATAGTCATTGAATTATTTAGATGTGAACTCTCCTCCTCTGTCGAATATCGTGGCTTTAATTTTATGGTTGCTCCCTTTTTCTACAACAACCTTCAACTTCTCGAATATGGTGAATGTCTCTAATTTTTTATTAAGAAAATATACCTAAGTTTTATGACTAAAATCATCAATAAAGAGTGAAAAGTTTTCTCCTTGAGAACTTGGATTTTTCAGTCCAAAAATACCTGTATGGACGAGCTCTAATGGCTTTTTTGCTCTTCATGTAGCTTCTTATGGAAAGCCTTTTCTAGTTTGCTTTCCGAAGGGGCAACCTTCACATAGTTGATTAGGATGATCGATAGAAAGCAAAACTTTTATAATTTCTTTTCTTAAGAGCAAATTTAAGTTATTAAAGTTTATATAACCAAACCTCAAGTGTTAAAGCCAAGAATCCTCCTTTACACATGCTTGTAGGCATTTAGCGATATCACTTTGAATATTTAAGGAGAATAATCTATTTCTTGTCATTGGCACATTGGTTATGAAAATTTTACTCTCATCCATTATCTTGCAACGTCTATTTCTAAATTTGATCTTATAGTTTTTCTTTAAAAGCTGCCCCAAACTTGAGATATTATTTTACATATTGGGCATATAGTAGGCATAAGAAATAAATTTATGGCTACCATCATTTAGATGGATAAGATTGTCGCCTCTTCCTTTTACTAAAACTCGGGAGTTGTTTTTAAATGTCACAGCATCTTGTATCAAGCTTAAAGAACATGTCTTGACTTCCACTCATATGGTTGCTTGTTCCTGTGACAAGGTATCATGTGCTATCTTCTCCTTTTTCTGCCTTGCATTTTGCCATTAATAAGGAGAGCTCCTCTTCTTCTAGATGACTTTTAGCAAAGTTTAATTTCTTGTTCACATTTGGGCTTTTACTCTAACAATATGATGTATGATGCCCATATTTTTTATAATTGTAGCATTAAACTTGGGCCTTATTGTGCTTTCTTGAAGGATTGCCACGTCTATGTCCCCTAGTTGAAGGAAAACTTTGGCTTCCTTTTTCTTCTTGATTGCTTTGATAGTTTTCTCCTATTTTGTCACGTCCACGACTTCGGCCTTTACCACTTCCACTACCTTTTTGATTTCTACCTCCATTGTTTATAGTAAGCTTACTTTGAAGAACTTGCTTCAAAAAATTTTGATTTTTTTCCATCAACTTGTAGTGACCATATGAGTTCATCATAAGTCAGCAAGTTTATATTGTTTTATTCTTCAATTATAAAGACAATATAATCAAAGCTTGGAGTTAAAGATCGAATACTTTTCTCTATTATTTGTGCATCCTTTTAGGTTTCTCCAATTTTTTTCATTTCATTAACAACGACCAATGCTCGAGTACAATAATTCGAAATGGACTCAGATAGTTTCATATTAAGAGATTCAAACTCATGACAAAGAGTTTATAGATGTACCTTCTTTACATCATTTTGAAGAATCTCTCATGTCTTTTAAATTTGTTGCATTTGCAACTTTCTCAAACTTGACATCATCTAAGTATTGGTGGATGAGAGTGAGAGCATGTTCATCCCTTATTTAGGCCTTACACAAAGCCTCCCCAGGCAGGACTTAAAGAATAACCTTTCTTTACCATCTCCCATACATTATGAGAGCTTAGTAGAGCCTTTATACAAATAAACCAACTTTTATAGTTATCTTTAGTGAGGCAAAGGAATTGAAGGAAAACATGTTATTTATCATGTTTTCCTTTTTTTTATGACTAATACAACTTAACTTTGATATCACTTTGTTAGAATCAGGATATTAAAAATGAATTTGAGAAAATGAAGTGAAAGAAGACTTAGAGAAAAGGAAGCTTCATATTATAAGTCGGTCTTCCTTTTTGGTTTAGCTTACAATCTAATACTCATTTCCTATTTATAGGAGTCATGAAAGAGTTCTAAATTCCACTCCCACCTACTTACATGTAATAATCTTCAAACTATTATCATTTAATATAACATGATCCTAACTCTTGACCATTTTATATTTCTAAAAAGTAGATTCTAAATAATAGAACAAAATATAAATTATAATTTGCAAAGATATTAGATTAAAATTTACCACTTTTGAGCGTAAAACTTAAGTTTATTTTTCTAACACAACTTTGTGCTTTTGCTACAGAGAAAGCAATCCCTATTTTAGAAATCAGCTAACTTGAAGATGAGAAGACCCTTGTGGGACTATGCTTACATCATGAAGTACTAGGTCAAGTCTGCATTCATACCCTTGCTCAGGGTCGGGCCTAATTAGGGAGTGTTTGGTTAGTTGGTATGAGAAAAAAGAAGAGGGTAAGGAATGAAAAAAAAAAAGCTTGGTAATATATATATAGGATTGAGTGACGAGTATTTCTATATCAACTTTTGGTGCATACTTTATGAGAAGAATGGAAATGATTATATCCATTTATATTCTTACTATACTCATTGTTAATTCTATTACTATTCCTCCAAGTGATCAAAGCATGTTGTTAATTATAAAACCATAAATTGTAATTAATCCAGGTCGTTAACTATTCTTCAACTGATAATTAGACTGACGTAAGATCTAGAACATCATGGTTAATACTAGAAAAACAATGGTGTAATGTAAGCAACTCCTTTTAAGTTATTAATTTGGTTATGAGGATCAATCATATTTTGACATATTAACTAAGAAATTAGCATCTCTACTATCTTTCTAACAAAATCGACAATATTCATGTAGACCATCAAAACATTTTTAGTGTGTTGAGAAACAAGTTGAGCCTCAAATTAAAAAGAACTAAAACAAAACACTTAGCCTTATTGTTTTCACTTCAATTTATTTTTACTTTCAGTTTTAAATTCAGTAAATTTTTATAATTGCTTTTAAATTTAAAATTTTGATTAGTAATTGGAGCCGATTAAGCTTCCATGGATTTTATTTATTTGATTTTTTTTCTTTACACTAATCCCTATAGTTGCTTTCGTTTAAACCTAAGCATGGATTCACCAAAATTTCCTATCAGACACTTAAAAACATTACCAAATAGTTAAGTTCATTTCTTGTAAATGGATTTGATTCTTTATTGATCCATTTCAGGACCAAAAGCAACAGACTGAGTTGAAAATTACTCGTGAAAGTTGCAATGAAAACTTCAAAGGGAAAATGAGAAAATTTCCTAATGGCTCACCTGTCGAGACTCAACAGCTTAACAAGCAGGCCTTATCTATGGGGATTTTTGTTGGGATTTTTAAATTCCTTTCAACAAATTATTAATTAAAATTTTTTAAAAATTAAGGATAATTGAATTAAATTTGATCTGGATTAAAAATTCTAATAAAAGTTGTAGTTAAAATGGATTAAGATCTGATGAAGAAAATAAATTCTTATCAATGTGAGCTAATTATTTATTAGGCATATGATTGAGAGGCACAATAAAGTTATTATAAATAACTGTTGTTTATAGTTATTCTTGAGAATGATTTGGCTATCGAAACTGTTTCTAAGGTGATCAAAGATAAATTAGAGACTAAGTTATGTATAAAAAAAAAAGAGAGAGAGAGTTTATGGTTAAATAATTTCCTTTTGCATACCAGATAATGAGATTAGTTAGGGATTTAAATAATTTAGTTAAATCAATTATAGATGAAGATTAATTATTATAATTAGATCCCATAGTCATCTTCTCACGACTACCACTATGATTTAGGTGCTTGCACAACAATAAGTTGCTATCTCTCAAACCCGAATTTCCTTCTCTACTCCTACCGGACCACCTATGTTCTTTAATTGCCTAGAATTTTCCACTTGATCTTTCATCGAAGTAGACCTCTTCCTTTTTAGAGTCTCTTTTCTTCCAGTATTTTAAGGTGTCATAGTTTTAGTTTTACTAATCGGGTGAACAGGCATCACCTTAAAAAGACACTAATAAACTATGATTAGAAGTGATCAACATCTTTGTTGCAATTAACATTTCAGTGACATTGACTTGCTTACTTTCTAGGGTTGGTGTTGATGGAGTTTAAGTGACAAGTTGTCTTCTATCCATAGATTGGGTTCTTTTGGGTCCTAAGAAAGAACGGAACTTTAGTGTTATTGGGTTTGGGGTATCATAATTTGTAGAGCGTGAAAGTTGTAATAATAGTAGTAGTAGTACTAATACTAGTAGTGGTTGATGTTAAAGGAGAAGGAGAGAGGCACCTAAAAGGGACTTGTTTGCCTCTGGGTTTTTTGATAGGAATGTGCATGAGAAAATTGTTGCATAGGTCTTTGTCATAAGGTAAAAGTGGAGGTCTTAAGGTTTAATTTAAGGTTTTCTAAGATATGGAAGTACCAAAAGTTGTTTATAGAATGGCAGTCAACATCATTTGTGAGCAAATATGAAATATGGTCTCTATAACTCCTCATATTGCTTTTTGAATGTGTAGGTTTTCATATTAAACCTATAGCCTTCAGTGATCTTATCATCTATATAGCCTTCAGTGGCCTCATTGTCTAAAATGTTAGAAATCACCAACTAATTTTAGAAAACTCTAGATTTATACTCTAGATTTGTAAAAAAGAAAATCTGAAAACATCATCGTGTAAGTTGGCAACTTGTGGAGTCTAGATTTTTCTTACAAGTTGCTGCAAAGTCGGTGTAGTGAGCCTATCAATAGGCAATTCTACCACCATTTTATTACCACCACACAAAAAAAGATAGAAAAGTGTGTGTCCTAAGTGATAGAAAAGTGAGTCCTAAATGTCGTGTGTGTCTAGGTTTCAAGTTTCGTTCTTCCATTTTGTTTTAAATCCTTTGGTGTTTTGAGTTTTGTATTCGAGTCCTTTTATTAATAAAATTATCGTTAACTTTGTTTAACAAGTAGTATCAGAGCCGATACCTGAACTATTGTGCCAACTAGGCTGGGCCCCAAAAAGGGCAGAGCCCTAAGGGTGGTGGAGAGTGTAAGATCCCACATCGGCTGGAGAGGGGAATGAAGTACGCCTTATAAGGGTGTAGATACCTCTCCCTTACAAATGTGTTTTCCATAACCTAATGCACCGAATCCCATCAGAAACTTCGAGGTTAAATGTGCTTGGGTGAGAGTAGTTCTAGGATGGGTGACCTCCTGAAAAAACCTCGGGAAAAGCAAAACTGTGAGGGCTTGGCTGGGCCAAGGCCCACAGCAGACAATATCTGTGAGCGGGGGATCTGGGATGTTACAAGTGGTATCAGAGCCAGGTTGTGTCATCTAGAGTCGTTGCTCCATTGTCCAAATTTTTTATGATCAGGGATCATGTCTTAACCGAGATTCAACCGAAATTTAGTCACAATCTGGGATTGTGAAATTATTCGATCAGGGATCGAGTAATTATGGCAGACATAATTACCACTGTTAGTGGTATAGAAAAATTAAATAATAACAATTATAATACATAGAGCACTCGTATGCAGTTTTATCTGCTAGGACAAGATTTATGGGCTATTGTTGGAGGAAACGAGACTCAACCTCCAACATTAGAAGAAGAGTTAAAGAAGTGGAAAATTAGAGCAGGTAAAGCCATGTACGTGTTATTAGTGACGGTACAAGGTGACATACTTCAGCAAATAAAGGATTCAAAGGCCACCGAAGGATGCATGGGACACTTTCGCCCAGTTGTATGCACGCACCAATGACGCCAGGCTCTAGCATTTAGAGAACGAGTTATTGTCGATCTCGCAACGCAACATGACTGTAAGTGAATATTTTACTAAAGTTAAATCTTTATGCCAAGAAATTTCTAAATTAGATCCTTCGAATTCTATAATTGAAACAAGAATGAGGAGGATTATTGTACATGGTTTACGCCCAAAATTTTTTAGTATTGTTACGGGTACTTGAGGTTGGGCAAAGGAATCAACCTTGACAGAGTTAGAAAATATCTTAGCCTATCAAGAAGCTTTAGATAAAAAAATGTCTAAAGTTTTTATTAAAGAAGAAGACAAAGCCCTTTTCACCAATAAAGGAGGAAAAGGGAAAGTCACGAGAAGTAACATGACGGAGAAAACCTCAAGAGATCGAGGAGGTTGGCGAGACCGCCAACGGAAAGGGAGCCTCAAGCAAGGGGAGCTCGTCAAGGTTAAGATACAATTCGTAACAATAAGCAAAATACTCAGAAAGAATACAGGTGCTATAACTGCGGAAGGAAGGGTCATTTCGCTCGAGACTGCTGAAGGCCAAAATGCATGGAAGGAAATGTTGCCATGTCGACGCAGCAGGATAATGAAGAAGAATGGGATTTCCATGCATCATTTACAGTAATGGAAAATCCCAAAGAAATAAGTGAGAAAAGTGGTACAATATCAAAGGTGGAGATGACACTTACGGCTATAGGTGAAAATCAAATCAACTATAAAGATGATTGGACTGTTGATTCTAGCTGCTCCAATCATATGACAGGTGACAAAAAGAAATTGATGGGGACATCAGAGTATAAAGGAGAGCAAGTGGTGGTAACTGCCAATAACTCAAAATTGTCGATAACACATATTGGCAGTACCATCGTAATTCCTCGTTATAGTCAGCGGCCAGTGCAACTACAGAATGTCCACCACGTGGAAGGTATGTCGAAGAATCTCCTATCAGTATCTCAAATGACATCAACAGGAAACTTTGTATTGTTCGGACCAAATGACGTTAAGATATACAAGGAGCTAAAAATTATCGGTCGACCCATGATGGAAGGAAAAAAAGTGAAGTCTGTCTATGTAATGTCAGCAGAAACAACATACATAGATAAGATAAGGAAAAATGAGACGACTGATTTATGGCATGCAAGATTAGGACATGTGAGCTATGGGAAGCCAAAGGAGATAATAAAAAAATCAATGGTCAGAGGGCTTCTGAATCTAGATGTCCGAGATGAGATTATATGTGCAGGATGTCAGTATGGCAAAGCACATCAATTACCGTACAAAGAGTCAAAGTATCAAGCTAAAGCACCCCTGGAGTTAATACACTCTAATGTATTTGGGCCAGTAAAGCAGCCGCCTGTCAGCCAACTCAGGTACATGGTTACCTTTATTGATGATTTTTCTAGATATGTGTGGATCGATTTTATGAGAGAAAATTCAGAGACACTGAGTAAGTTTGTTGAGTTCAAAGTGAAAGTTGAAAAGGAGATAGGGCGAATGATACAGTGCCTTCGTACAGATAATGGTGGAGAGTATACTTCAAAAGAATTCGAACAATTTTTGCACCAACATAAGATCAGGAGGCAGCTGACTTGTCCAGGTACTCCACAACAGAATGGAGTAGCAGAAAGAAAGAATCGTCACCTGGCAGAGATATGCAGAAGTATGCTACATGCAAAGAATGTAGTAGCAAGGTTTTGGGCCAAACGTATGAAGACGGCAACGTACGTGATTAACAAATTACCTCAAGCAAAATTGGGGACCTCACCGTATGAAAAGCTTCGAAAGGTCAAACCCTCAGTAGGGTACTTTAAAGTGTTTGGATGCGTATGCGTATGCTACGTATTTGTACCAGATCACCTACGTAGCAAATTTGATAAAAAGGCAGTACGCTGCATATTTTTCAGATACAACAGTCGTCGTAAAGGATGGAAGTGTTGTGACCCGACTACAGGACAATGCTACTTAAGCAGGAATTTTGTCTCTGATGAGGCGTCTTCTTAGTGGTCACCGCGAGTAGTATTATTACCATATTCAAAAGAAATAGAGGAGTAGCTACAACAACGATTAGAAAGATCTACAGAGGTTGATAAGACTCAACCAATTGAAGAATCTAGAATTGATACTACGCAACCAAGTGAGGAAGAGTCCATGGAGATGAGGTTGTCAGAAGAGAAAAGCCCATGGCAAACAGGAATCCATCATTCAACTCCAGAAGAAATAAGGCCAAGTCAGATAGAGGACTTTGAAGAAGATGGTCAACAGCCATCTCCTCAACCACGAAGGTCAACTAGACAAAGAAAGCCAAATCTAAAGTATGCAAATGCAGCAATAATAGAGGAACTTGGTCTGAAAGAGACGACAAGTTATAAAGAAGCGTCACAAAGCAAAGAATGGCAATAGGCAATGGATGAGGAAATTTAAGCATTAAAACAAAATGAAACTTAGGATTTAGTGCCGAAGCCTGAAGGAGTAACACCCATCTCGTGTAAATGGGTCTATAAGAAAAAGACTCGACCAGATGGAACAATTGAGAGATACATGGCACGACTAGTGGCTCATGGTTTTTCGCAGAAGTATGGGTTAGATTATGAGGAGACGTTTAATCCAGTGGCAAAGATTACAACCGTTTGTGTGCTCCTAGCACTTGCTGCAAATAAGTCTTGGAGACTCTGGTAGATGGACGTAAAGAACGCATTCCTACATGGAGAGTTAGACCGAGTGATTTATATGGAACAACCTGAAGGTTTTAAGAGTAAAGATTATCCAAACTACATTTGCAAGTTGAAGAAGGCACTGTATGGTCTAAAGCAAGCACCACGAGCATGGTATGGTAAGATTGGAGAGTTTCTTGTTCAGAACGACTATAAGATGGCGCCTACAAACTCAAGCTTATTCGTGAAGACAAGAGGTAATAAGCTGGCCATAGTCTTGGTATACGTGGATGATTTAATCATCACAGGAGATGACGAAAGAGAGATACGACAAATTCAAGAAAATCTCTTAATTCGTTTTCAGATGAAAGAATTGGGTGAGTTGAAACACTTTCTTGATTTAGAGGTGGAGCACACAAAAGATGGATTATTTTTATGCCAGCAGAAATATGCACAAGATCTTTTAGAAAGATTTGGTATGTTAGACTGCAAGCCAATATCAACGCCAATTAAGGTAAATGCCAAACTTTGAGCTACGGAAGGAAAAGACTTACAAGATAACACGATGTACAGACAGCTCGTGGGTAGTCTAATCTATCTCACACTGACACGACCAGACATCGCATTCTCAGTTGGAGTTGTTAGCCAATATATGCAAAATCCAAAGAAGCCTCACTTGGAAGCAGTACGAAGAATCTTAAGGTATGTCAAGAATATTATTGACCATGGTCTCTTATATAAGAGAGATAGTACGTGTCAGGTTAAAGGGTATTGCGACACCGACTATGCTGGAGATTGTGACATAAGATGATCAACAAACCGATACATATTCAACATTGGCTCAGGAGCAATCTCTTGGTGCAGTAAGAGACAACCAATGGTGTCTTTATCAAGTAAAGAAGCTGAGTATAGAGCCGCAGCAATGGCAACACAAGAATGCACATGGCTCATACAGTTATTAAAAGATCTAAATCAACCAACAAGCTACTCGGTGAAGCTATTCTGTGATAACCAGTCAGCAATATGACTAGCGAAGAATCCAATATTCCATGCGGGGACAAAACACGTGGAGGTACTTTATCATTATATTCGAGATAAAGTTCTCAAAGGCGATATAAAAATGAAGTACATCAAAACAGACGACTAAGTTGCAGATATATTCACAAAGGGTCTCAGTGGAACAAAACATAAAGAGTTTTGCGAGCAGCTTAGGATAATCTCAAGAAAAACTTTGAAGAAAAATTAGTTGGTGAGAGGGAGTGTTAGAAATCACCAACTAATTTTAGAACACTCTAGATTTGTAAAAAAAAATTTGGAAACATCATCATGCAAGTTGGCAACTTGTGGAGTCTAGAGTTTTCTTACAAGTTGCTACAAGGTCGGTGTAGTGAGCCTATAAATAGGCAATTCTAGCACCATTTTATTACCACCACAAAAAAAGATAGAAAAGTGTGCGTCTTAAGTGATAGAAAAGTGAGTCCTAAGTGTAGTGTGTGTCTGGGTTTCAAGTTTCGTTCTTCCATTTTGTTTTAAATCCTTTAGAGTTTTAAGTTTTGTATTCGAGTCCTTTTATTAATAAAATTATCGTTACCTTTGTTTAACATAAAACCCTACAAAAGAAACAAGATGAGTGAAAAAAACACATTTAAAAGGAACTTAACACTCCTAGAAGGGTTATTGGTTAATGATCCTACATTTTTAGTGTTCTGAGTTTCTTGCCTTTTAGAGATAAAGAGTAGGTGAAAGGTAAGATTTGGGAGTAGAAGAGAGTCACAAGTGGAATATTATTAGTTTTGGGTTTAGTGAAACTTTGGAGAAACATTATATCATGTTAATTTAAGCTTAAATTTAACCATAAGTTTTTCTTTCTAAACTTCCAATCATTACTTAGCCAAGTGGTAATGAGACCCATTATTAAATTATAAAAATAAACAATAAATGATAAATAGTTAATCTCATCAAATTTCCTCTCTAATTAAGGTCTATTTTGAACGTTTTGAAAATGTTGAGGTTTAAATTAAGCACTTTAAAACATTGCATTCAAATTATATCATGATGAAAACTTGAGGTCCAAATGCACTTGTTATCTTTAAATGAATTCTATATACTCCTCCTTTATTCTTTCAATATTTAAGGTTAACTCTATAAAATTTTTATTGCTTTCTCAATTTTTTTTTCATATTTTCAATAAAACCATCTTTGAAAAGTATTTTGATAAGATTTTTAGTGATGTTAGTAAACATTATTCAAACAATTCCTTTTATATCGTATCAATATTTTGTATATAGGTTATTATGTCAACAATAGTGTCCCTGTAATTAATAAGCTAAAATTATTATTGCTTCATAATTTGGATATAATAAAACATACTCTTTTCTAAATTAATGATTTAAACTAATTAATAATTATTTATTAAATAATTATTTGAAGGTAAATAGTTTATTCAATTAATTATAAATTTCTTAAGAGTATATACGTGAAACATGATCTACTAGTTAATTTGAATTTTATTTATTACATTTACTTTATTTATTCAAATAGTAAAACTCGAATATGTTTGAATCTTATTTCCAATATTATTTTATCTTCTGTTTTTATTTTATCTTATAAAACTTATATACTGACGAAACTATTTTAGTGAAATTTTATTGTTTCAATTCTCGCGCGAGACATATCTTATGAAATCACATTGAATATTCGTTGATATATTTCTAAAAGTTGATCCTTGTTTACCAACCACATACTATCTAACCAAATCCAACTATCTCTTGACATATTGATCAAAAAAATTTAATTTATATGGATTCTTCTATAACTAACGA
This sequence comes from Erythroxylum guanchezii, assembly GCA_025629825.1. Taxonomy (NCBI): domain Eukaryota; kingdom Viridiplantae; phylum Streptophyta; class Magnoliopsida; order Malpighiales; family Erythroxylaceae; genus Erythroxylum; species Erythroxylum guanchezii. The sequence goes on from JAOTAX010160286.1 coordinate 13,690, forward strand.
AAAGATCTTAGCAAAATTGTCACCTATGAAATTGAACATAAGCTTGCAAAGAAATAATCCACTTCTTTAATAGTAACTAGCTCCTTGTTGTTTGAAGAACCTCTCAATTTCAATTGGTATTTTTTTTATACAAAAAAAAAACATGAGATAACAAATTTAGTCTTTCAAAAAGTTGGTTATAAATTACACTAGTAGGTAGAATGGTTACTTAGGAAGCCGTCATATGCATGCCAAATAGTTGGTACATATGGTAAGCCAGGAAAGGACGTGTGTCAAGTATATGTAGCTTACGTGCCATAAAGGTGGGGCGCATAGCTACACATATATCGTGTGCGTCATTAGTCAGTTGGCATATCGGTTCACGTGATGCATGTGTACCATACACGCCTTAACAGGCTTTGCACATCTAGGCTTATTTGGCGTATGATGTATATAAGTCATTAAAGAGGATGCGCATTTGTTGGATCCCGTTTCCAGAACCCAACTCTCTTGCTTATTCATTCGTCTGTTGGAACCCGCTTGATTCCAGAGCCCAACGTTTGCTCTGATAATCATTAAACGTGAGCATGTATATTATCTTGAAGGGTTCTTTCATTAAACCCTCATTAGCCATCATTTTTTTTTCATTCTCATAACA
>JAOTAX010160295.1:0-14325 GCA_025629825.1 Erythroxylum guanchezii
TTGAGTTGATGAACCTTGAAAATGAATTGTTGTGATGTATAGATATAAGTAAAGTATGGAAAAGAAAGATAGGATTTGTAGTGAATGTTAAGATGTTATTGAATATAAGGAGTCATATGTATTGAGGTTAAGTGTTGGATGAATTCCAATGGGAAGTTGAATTGTTTTGAACAATGTTGTAATAGAGAAATTGAAGTTGGGATAAATTGTAAGTTTTGCATGAGGATAAAAAGGTGTATGCTGACTTCCAAGGAAAAACTGTATTGATCTAGATAGAATTAGCCAAAGTTTTCTTCATGAAAGTCATAGTTAGTCTTTATATCTTTCCAACGCTATAAAGTATGTAATTTTTGGATGTCGGAATTAAGAGATATGATCATTACAAGTTAGGATGTCGTATAGGAGGTTTCACCCGAAAGTTACACTTACACGGCCTGTCCGTGTTAGTTCTTTCGGTCCATGTTTTGACCCCTCAAACGATAGAATTTGATTTTGTGGTCTTTAGGGAAGTTGTAGCCTTAGAAGTCTTCTTTCAAACCGTCTAAAAATGAAGTCACTTTGACCTCCTTAGTTAGAGTTATGGCATTTTCACCAGGGTAGGTCCAATGTGAGTTTGGACAAGAACATGTTGAATTCGTTTAGTTATAACTTCTTCGTCCGACCTCCAATTAAGGTGATTCTTGAGGCGTTAGATTTATAACACAGAATTCTACCTTCCCACAAAAGTTGATAGCCATTGGTTTTGAACGCAAAAAGATTGAGTGGAAGGAAGTGAGGGGTCGATTGGGAGAGCATGTTGGGGCATGATTATACTTTGGTTTATGAAGCATATCCTCATCTATAGAACTCCAAATTGAGGTTTTCTAAATTTATGCTAGGAAGTTATAAGAAATGAGTTTGATTATGGTGAGTGATTTGTATGGCCATGCCATTGAATAAATTGTGAGGAAATTTTTGGGATGTTATGAGAATGAAGATGAACTGATGATGGCTAATAAGGGTTAAATGGAATAACTCTTCAAGGTAATAAGCACGCTCAATAAACTAGGGTCTAAGAGCTGCATTTTTGAAGAAGTTTTCTTATTTCAATCGCATCATAAGTGTTGCATCTATTGTTTATGAATGATTTGTGAAATCTGCTATATGTTTGATTCATGATTTGTGTGATGATTTATGAAAAGTTATTTTGCAAGTGATATCTTTGAAAAGATGCATATTTATGAAATCATGCTTTCAATAATGATTTTCAAGATATACGTCAAGTATACGAAAAGCAAGTTTTCAAGAAAAGTGCCTTTTTGGGCAATCTGCTTTCAAATTCATGAATTACGTGTTATGTGGGTTTGTGGTGGTCTCCTAAGTTAAGTCACGTGCACGTTGACCAAGTTAAAGGCTTCTCCCGCCTGCCCGCTAGTGGCATGGATCTCCTTCATGGACTCCCATAAGTTTACGATTACGCAAGACCATTTTGTGGAAATGCGTAGTACGTTTTGTTTTGGATCTACCCGAACCAATTTGATGTGCTGATGTGCTCATGACATGTTTGCCAAGATTGATGCATACATGGTTTGTGCTATTTTGAATTGTTTGACAAATTAAGATTTTCATGAAATAAGTGCTTTATGATTTTTAAATGTGAAATTACTATAGTTTCGAAAATGTACCATGGCAATAAGTTTTGAAAATAGTGTTTGCTTGTTTCTCGATTATAAACTTGTTACCCACGAGCTTTTAAGGTCACCCCCCTTTCCTCCCCATCTTCAGGTATTGAGCAAGAGACCAAGTGACTAAGAATCAAGGCATCACTCCAAGTTGTATATTTTTGTGTTTTAAGCTAGATTTTGTAACCATGGGGTTTTAGATGCGTTTCAAGTATTATTAGTTCATGTGGCTTATGTACTTTGGGATGTTGAGGCATTGATGTATTGTGGATTGAAATGTCATTTCAGCTATGTAAAGAACGCTTATCTTTTGATGCTGGTGAATTATAAATTATGTATGGATGATGTTGAGCGGAAATATAGATTTGCATTTGGATATGGTTAAATTGAAATTAAAGTACTTGAGGAAGTTACCGATTTGAGATGATAAATCTTAAATGTGAGGTATTGTTATATATTTGTACGCTTTATGGTTCAAGAGTTGGGTTCCGGAAATAGGATCCAACACAATTGGCATTAGAACCCAAGACGAAATGGCTCTTTTGGAAATTAATTTCTAATCCTGAGGGCTCCTTAAAAGTTAGAAGATTAGAGAAAGGTAGTTCCATTTATTTACAACGAGCCTTAGAAAATAGTAAAAGGTGATCCACAAAGCATAATGAGCTCCGTCTTTTTACATTTGCTATAAAACTTAACATGTTTGTTCTTCCCCACATTGTACAGGAGCATCTGCGTAAGAACCTCCATCCAAAGATTAAAAAGATAAGGGGACAAAGGGTCCCCTTGTCTTAGACCTCTAGCACTCATGAATAATCTAGTGGGTATACCATTAACCAAGACTGAGTAAGAGGAGGAAGTGATACATACCTCAATCCATTTAATAAAAGCTGTAGGGAAACCCAAAATATCCAAGGTTTGTAATATAAAACCCCATTCAACACAATCAAAACCCTTCCTGAAATTAACTTTCATGACATAATCAGGTTAGGAGTTTTTTCTATGATATCCTTTCATTGGCTCTTGTACAATTGAGACATTGTCACCAATCATTCTGTCTTGCGTAAATGAATTTTGATTATTAGAGATAAGAATGTTAAATAATGTCTTCAATTTAGACGCAAGAATTTTATAGATCATTTTGTAAAGGAAATTCAGGGATGCAATAGTTCTGAAGTCTTTAAATGAAGCAAGACTAGAGTTCTTATGAATTAAGTAAATATGAGTCCTATTTAACTCTTTAATAAGGGTAATTGTATAGAAGATTCCTTTATAGCTCTCTTCATCGTAGGACTAATATCCTGCCAAGTTTTTTTAAAGAAGCCACCATTGAAACTATCTATACTTGGGGATTTATTAGGATTCATCTAAAGGATTATTTCTTTTAGTTCTTTGTCACCAATGGGTTTAATGAGTGTTTGATTGCTCTTGTGTGATCCTCTTCTTCATAAAAGAGAGTAACAAGGGGGATTTTGATGAATTTGAATAACTATAGAACCTCCTAAAATGCTTCTCAGCTTTAATAAGAAGATCCTTCTTATTAGAGACTATAGAGCCATCAGGCATGGTTAATGAATAAATTTTATTAACATTCCTTCTAACTACAATAGAATTAAAGAACTTAAAACACCCCCTCCCCCCCCCCCCCCGAGCCAATTAACTTTGGCTCTTTATACGCTACAATGATCTTTGCTTGCAAATAAATAGACTCTCATCAGTTCTCTCTCCTTATGTAACACGAGATCATTATTAGGATTCCGTACTAGCTCCTTCTAAATGAATGAGAGTGTTTCCTTAACCTTATCAACAACTTGTGTGGTTTATCCTTTTTTTAATCGTTAAAACTTTCATTTCTGATTTAATTGTCTTGAGTCATTGGACACAAATGTATTGATGTTTACCCACTACTGGTGACTCTAAACCCTTTTAAAGAGCTTACTAAAGGCCACTATCCTTCACGAAGAAATTGTTGAACCTAAAAAGGCTCCTTCCTAAAAAATTCTGGAAAAGATTCTCCACTTAGATAAGGGAGTGATATGAGAATAATGGATCCAAAAAGGTTATCACATTTTCTAGAAATTGGGCAATCCAGTCCTTATTAAGCAAAGAGCAATCTAGTTTTTTTTATCAAAGCCTGTCTTTCACTCTATTTATTATTACGTATATATGTAGAGGAAATAAAATGAAACCCAAAAAATACAGAATTAAGCATGTGCCATTAGATGTAGTAAAACAAAACATGAACTTAAGATGTGTACCTTAAAATCTCCTTTGTTCTTTGTTGTCTTCACCTCTTCAAGTTGCGTAAACCACAACAACTAAAGGAAGACGTCTCTAATGAAATCCATATGAAGAGTGATGCCTGAAACCTCTTAGGAAGAATGGCTTGAACAAACACAAATTGCTAGCTTTGTGGTGTGTTCTTTGAGAGAGTATTTTAGAAGATGATGAACAATTCACAAAAAGACATTTTGTTTTCTTACAACTTTTACACGAAAATGGAGTGTCTTTGACACCCTTTGGCCTCCCTCTTACCCCCAACATCAATGGAGAGTTAGTAAGAATTAAGTGGCTTTTAATCCCATTTAATTTAGCATGAAAACATTCACCCCTTCTTTAAAGGGTAATTTTGTCATCTTGCTTATAAAAGGGTAATTCTGTCATCTTGCTTATTAAAGGGTAATTTTGTCATCTTGCCTAATAAGCAAGATTCACTTGTGTCATATGATTCACAATCAAATGACCCTAAACTACCACACTTTTGTAGCTTAGTCATGCATATCTCATAAATTAGATCCCCATTCAAAACTATTTTACTCATTCTTCACATCTCCAATGCATATCCATTAAGTTCCTAGTTATGTTAGTCACTTGAATTAACACTTAATTCAAGCAAGTCATGAGCAGTATCTAGCAACACATCATGACCCCAAATTGACCGAAAAGTCGGTGGTTTGACTATGAACCCTTCCATAGACAATGTTCCCATTCAATTCGTCCTTTCACCATTCTATACCCCACTTAGTTCAAAGTATGATTAAAGTGTCAACTCCTACTAGACTGACTACGTCACATCCAGCCTAAATGATGTTAATTGTTATCCCTCGAGGTTTATTATTCAATTGGATATGCCTCTGAAGACTATCTTTATGACATTTCCACTCTGGCCAAAGATTCCCGAGCCAACAAGAGGCCATGGGTATCATCTCCTCCTATTAGGAGTGGTGAATCCTTTATTGGCTACTTAATTACCTTCGAATAACTCAAGTTATACCCAATCACTACCCTATGAGCAACCTCTAAGAGGCAACAAGTGGTCGACAAAATCTACAAGTGCACAAAGTCGTTCTTAGTACCTACAAATCGAGTATTCCAAAGTCGTCTCCCGCAAAGACTAAGATATTCACTACTGAATCAACTCTAATTACTTGAACAAAAGTGACAAGAAACTTAAAAGATGATTGGATTTGAGTAGACAATAAATTGTAAAGACTGGAAATAAACAAATAGGGGAAATTTGATGATTTAAACTTAGGGCTTTGGGGTTCAACAATTTAAGAGATTGATCAATAAATTATGGAATTGATTGAATGACAAGTTATAATAAAAATTGCAAAACTTTACTCACATTCTCTCTCAAGACATATAAGAATATCCAACTAGTTGATTACCATCTCTCAATGGGAAATCTAACCAGTCAAATTCATTAAGAACAAGCAACCATAAGTTATCACACTAGTTTAGGATATTTCTATCTCTAAATCTAATGTGTTTATCTTCCTAATGCACAAATCACACTTCACCTTTCAATTCATCATATGATTCGTAAGGTTGCATCTATGGTGATCTAGCATAGAAACAGCAGTGAAGTTCAAGAAAGATAAACATAACCCAAGAACTTTCTTTCAACACCAATCAATCCATAAAATACAAATCAATCCCCCAAAATAGGCTACACCCCTCACCCTAAATGGGGTTTTGTTCCATAACATGATAACAGAATCCATAAAACTAAAGAAAATCAACATCCAAGAAAGAGTAGAGAGAGAAGGTAAAGAGAACACAAAACAAGATTGCTTCCAATGCTTGATTCAATCCTCTTTTCTCTTCCTTTTTGCCTCTTTTGGGTGCCTCCTTATGTTATAGCCTCGTTTTCAGTGTCCATCCCCTATTTAGGTCTTAATTATAGTGTATTAGGCTCAAAGAAACCTATTTTTTACTAAACAGGGGAATGTAGATCGTCCTAGTGCCATCAAAGTCCGTTAGGTGGACTTCATGTTCACTAAACGGACCTTTTCGAGTAATAGAGATTTAAATTGATGATTCTGAAAATGTACTCCATTGTCACTAATTATAGCTCTTGGAACACCAAATCTTGAAAATATGTGCTTCTTGACAAATTTGACAACACTGGCTCCAGTGTTGTTTGACAAAGCTATGGCTTTCACCCATTTGGATACATAACCAACCGCTACAAGGATGTATTCATTACCGAAGGATACTGGAAATGGTCCCGTAAAGTCCAAAGCCCATACATCAAAGAGTTCAACCTCTAAAAGTCCTTTACTGAGGCATCTCGTGGTTCCTACGAATGTTCCCTATTCTTTGACACTTATCACATGTCATGACAAAAGTTCTAACTTCCTTAAAGAGAGTAGGATAATAAAACCCGGATTGTAAAACCTTTGCTGCCATTTTGTTCGCACTATGGTATCCGCCGTAGAGAGAAGCATGGCAATGATATAGTACTACCACATCTCCTCATCAGGTATACATCTTCTAATTACCCTATCAACACACCTTCTAAAGAGCAACGGGTCTTCCCAAAAGTAATTCCTTACCTCAGATAAGAATTTCCTTCTTTTATGGTATGAATAATCACCAGGAATAATGTTAGATACTAAAAAATTAACATGATCGGCAAACTAAGGAATATTTTCCTTAACAGACCACAGATTCTCATCAGGAAAGGCATCATTAATCGGTTCGACTCCCAGCTTGTCACCTTGCTCAAGTCGCGAGAGATGATCAGCCACTAAATTTTCGAATCCCTTCTTATCTCTAATTTCCAAATCAAATTCTTGCAAGAGTAAAATCCATCTAATCAACCTTGGTTGCAGATATTTCAAGGCAAAACGGTCAGTGTAAACAATGACTTTGGACCCAACAAGATATGATATAAATTTATCAAATGCAAAAACTACTGCTAGCAATTCTTTCTCTATAGTAGCACAATTAATTTGAACATCATTAAGAACTTTGCTAGCATAATAAATGAAATGTAAGTTCTTATCCTATTTTTGTCCTAAAACAACCCCAAGTGATTATGCACTAGCATCACACATCAACTCAAAAGGGAGATTCCAAATTCGGTGTGGCCATTATAGGAACTGAGGTAAGTTCCCTTTTTAACATATTGAAAGCATCAAGACATTCATCAGTAAATTCATAAGGGACTTCCTTTTGCAACAAAGCACATAAGGGTTTAGAAATTTTAGAAAAATCTTTAATAAATCTACGATAGAACCCTGCATACCCAAGAAAATTCCTTGTTGCTCTAATCGAATTAGGGGATGGTAATTTATTGATGACTTTAATTTCACTGGATCCACCTCTATTCCATTATTATAAATTTTGTGGCCTAGGACGATTCCTTCTTGTACCATAAAATGGCAATTTTCCCAATTCAGCACGAGATTGGTTTCTTCACACCTTTGTAGAACATGTTCTAGATTGAACAGACATGTATCAAAAGAAGAACCAAAAATAGAAAATTCATCCATAAATACCTCAATTATATTCTCCACCATATCGAAGAATATGGACATCATGCAGATTTGGAAAGTGGTAGGAGCATTGCACAAATCGAAGGGCATCCTATGATACGTAAATGTACCATACGGACAAGTGAAGGTGGTTTTCTCCTGATGCTCTGGGGCTATGGGAATTTGGTTATAGCCTGAATAACCATCTAAAAAGCAATAATAATCATGCCCTGCTAATCTTTCCAACATTTGATCAATAAAAGGGATAGGGAAGTGATCTTTCCTAGTTGCTACATTTAATTTCTTATAATCTATACAGACCCTCCACCTTGTCACAACCCTAGTGGAAATTAACTCATTACTATCATTAGAGATGACAGTCATGCCACCTTTCTTTGGCACAACCTGCACAAGACTTATCCAAGAGATATCAGAAATAGGATAGATAATTCCTGCATCATGTAATTTAAGTACCTCAGATCGCACAACTTCCTTCATGTTAGGATTGAGTCTTCTCTGATTTTCCACACTAGGTTTGTGGTTTTCCTCCATTAAAATTTTTTGAACACAAATAGAAGGGCTAATTCCCTTTATGTCAGCAATATTCAAAGCAATAACCAATTTATATTCATGTAACACCCTTAATAACTTCTCTTCTTGAGAGGAATCCAAAGAAGAAGAAATAATAACTGGATATGTATTTGATTCCCTCAAGAATGCATATCTCAAGTGAATTGTAAGTTGTTTTAATTTAGGTTTTGGTGGGCTCAATATGGAAGGTAACAATTTAGGATTAAGAGGGCCCAATTCTTCAATTTGGGGTCTATATCTCAAACCGTTACCTTGCAATCTATATGCATAGTCCACTAGCTCATCATCCAATTCATTCTCATCTATTCCTAAGGCTAGGCATGTTTCTAAGGCATCATCATACATTAATTTAGGAATAGATTCAAATGTAAGAGAATCAATTACATCTATCTTATAGATTCAAATGTTAAACACCTCTTCCTCATCACCAACTCTCAAGGTCAGCTTACCATCTGGAACATCAATCAATGCTCTACCAGTGGCTAAGAATGGTTTTCCTAAAATTATAGGAACTTGCATATCAAAATCCATCTTAAGCACAACAAAATCAGCTGGAATTATAAGCTTACCAACTTTTCACCAGTAAGTCCTCAACTATACCAATAGGGCATCAAATTGATCTATCAGCAAGTTGCAATGAAATTATAGTTGGTTTGAGTTCACCAATTCCAAGCCTGTTATAGAGAGACAAAGGAATAAGATTAATGCTTGCACTTAGGTCACATAAGCATTGAAAAACATTAGATGCACCAAAGTGACAAGGAATAGTGAAACTCCCTAGATCCTTTAACTTAGGGGGTAGTTTATTCTATAAAATAGAACTAGACTCCTCATTTAAGGCTACCGTATCAAAATTATCCAGCTTCTTTTTGTTGGAGATGATTTCCTTCAAGAACTTGGTGTAAGCAGGCATCTCAGCAAGAGCTTCAGCAAAAGGGATGTTGAATTAGATCTTCTGAAAAGGTCAAGGAATTTCTGAAATTTAGAATCATCACACTTCTTCTTTACCCTTTGAGGGTATGGTATGGGTGGCACAAAGGAAAATTCTGAAATTGGTGAAGACTCTTTCCTTGGTTTGGTTTCCTTAGGTTATTCTTCTTCATCCAAATTCATAATTTCAGCATCCTTGGGTTCATTTAGTTTGGATTCCTTTTCTTTAGGAACCACATCATCTACCACCTTACCACTTCTTAGAAGAATTGCCATACAGTCATGTTTTGGATTCACTTGGGTATTGCTAGGTAGCTCTCCCTTACCTATTTTGCCACTTGACTGATTTGCACCTTTAAATTTCTAATGGCAACTTGGTTGGACTGAGTGTTCTACTCCATTCTATTCATGGCTTGAGAGCTAGCTTGAGCACTTTGATCCATCTTACTCATAAGTTGAGCAAACATATCTTCAAGCCGATATACCCTTTTCTCCCATCCATGGGGAAGGGAGTGTTGTTGTGCAGAAGATGAAGGAAGTGAATATTGTTGTTTCGGTGGTGGTTAGAACCCAGGTGGTCCCATTGGTTTTGCAGCCCCTTGATTTTTCCATAAAAATTTTGGATGAAACTTCCAACCTTCATTGTAGGTGTTTGAGAAAAGATCAAATCTCTAACCTTGTTTACCATTGTTCACATAACTCACCTCTTCCTCTTGCATTGTTGTATCTATGTTCATACAACCAGCTACCGTATGTCTAAATCTACCATAAAGAGTGCAAGGATCCCTACCAGACTTGTTGTCATTCATCAATATATTCAACTTCTTATTTATCTTAGCAACTTGGTAGGCCATGCCCGATTTAGAACTCACTTCATTGAGAGCAGCAACTTTGCTTCTAGTCACCTTACAATGTGAATTCTCCATAACTTTTTTGAAAATATTCCATAACTCTTGAGAACTCAAGTTACTAATATTCCCACCAGCATTTAAATCCACCAAAGTCTGATTGTGATTAGTGAGACCATAGTAGAAGAACTGAGTCAAAGAGTATGTATCATATCCATGATGAGGACATTGGTTAAGGAGATCATTAAATCGCTTCCAAGCTTTATAAAATTTCTCCCCTTCTTTCTGCGAGAACCAATGTATCGTCTTCCTTAGTTAGAAAGTTTTGTGGGTTGGGTATCACTTCATCATAAAAGTCTCCATCACTTTGTCCTAAGTATCAATGGAATCTACCTCTAAACTCAACAACCAATTTCTTGCTAATCCCTTCATGCAATAAGGAAAACACCTCAGCCTTCACTCATCTTCGGAGAATCCATACAACGGAAGAGTTTGAATTGTCGCATAGAAATCTCTTATAAAGGTTAGAGCATCTTCACTTAGCATTCCATTAAATTGTGGCAACATAGATAGATAAATCTACTTCATCTCATAATTCCTTGTTGCCGCAGTCAATCGAATGCAAGAGGGGTTGCTAGCAATAAATGGCACTTGATAATCTCTAATTCTCCTTACCACAGGATTAACAACAATCGGTTCAGCTTGATTTTCTTTATAGAATCATTCATTCCCCATATCTTGTTCCTTATGCAGAATCGAATTTTGATTATTGTTTGCCATCTCTCTTCTTCTTTGGGCGTTGTTCCTTCTACAAGTGCATTCCATTTTAGGATTTAACTCAATTAGTTGTTCGTTGTTAAAATTTCTTGAATGCCTTAAGTTCATACAGCTCCTGAAATAAAACAAAGAGATATGGGTTTAAAGTAATTAATGGAAGAAAATGTTAATAATAAAAAAACTAGAATTAATAATAGTAAATATAAATTAGTCCCCAACAACGACACCAAAAACTTGGTCGATAAAACCTGCAAATGCACGGAGTCATTCCTAGTATCTACAAATCGAGTATTCCAAGGTCATCTCCCACAAGGACTAAGATATTCACTATTGATTCAACTCTAATTACTTGAACAAAAGTGACAAGAAACTTAAAAGATGATTGGATTTGAGTAGACAATAAATTGTAAAGACTGGAAATAAACAAATAGGGGAAATTTGATGATTTAAACTTAGGGCTTTGGGGTTCACCAATTTAAGAGATTGATCAATAAATTATGGAATTGATTGAATGATAGGTTATAATAAAAATTGCAAAACTTTACTCACATTCTCTCTCAAGACATATAAGAATATTCAACTAGTTGATTACCATCTCTTAATACAAAATCTAACCAGTCAAATTCATTAAGAACAAGTAACCATAAGTTATCACACTAGATTAGGATATTTCTATCTCCAAATCTAATGTGTTTATCTTCCTAATGCACAAATTACACTTCACCTTTCAATTTATCATAAGATTCGTAAGGTTGCATCTATGGTGATCAAGCATAGAAACAACAATGAAGTTCAAGAAAGATAAACATAACCCAAGAACTTTCTGTCAACACCAATCAATCTATAAAATACAAATCAATCCCCCAAAATAGGCTACATCCCTCACCCTAAATGGGGTTTTGTTCCATAACATGATAATAGAATCCATACAAATAAAGACAATCAACATCCAAGAAAGAGTAGAGAGAGAAGGTAGAGAGAACACAAAACAAGATTGCTTCCAATGCTTGATTCAATCCTCTTTTCTCTTCCTCTTTGCCTCTTTTGGGTGCCTCCTTATATTGTAGCCTCATTTTCAATGTCCAACCCCTCTTTAGGTCTTAAAAATGAGCATTTATAGCGTCTTAGGCTCAAAGAAACCTAGTTTTTGGTAAATAGGGGAATGCAGATTGTCCTAGTGCTGAGTGCCGACAAAGTCCATTAAGCAAACTTCATTTTTGCTGAATGGACCTTTTTGGGTCTCTAGAGTGAAATTGCCAGTCAATGCCCATTAAGCAGACATCATGTCTACTGAATGGACCTTCTCAAGTCTCTGGAATGAAATTGGTCAGTCAATGTACTTTAAGCGGACATCATGTCTGCTAAATGGACCTACCCTGGGCATCTACAAAAATGTGCAATTTTAACCCTTTATACGACAAAATCTCTCCTCATATTCTTCACAGAAGCTGTAGAACTCGGAGTCCTCTGCGAAAGCGTACTTGAATGACCTTAATCTAACATCCACAATAGAATTTATGCCTCTTGCCCTAAAATTTATCCATTTGCACCTATTAAGCAATAAAGTTGAAATGAGTGAGAACTAACCAAATAAACCTCCAAATTCATATAGGGATAAGTCAAATTAGTTCTAATTCATCCCAAAATCATATATGAATAATTTGACTGAACAACAAAGAATAGAGTCAAAGTACAGGATCAATATCCAAGATATCCTTGAGCACCTCAAGTCTATGGATATTTACACTATTGCTATAATGAGACTATCACTGACACTAGAATAGATTATTCAAATGATTATCTCATAGTAGGTCATCTAATGTACTTACTACTCTTAGCAAGCATCCACATGTTAACTCTAAACAACTCATGCTTACAACTTATGAGATCTACTGCTTGATCTAATCAAGGAGTATAACATGCGTTATTCTGTTCGGATTAATAATGTCCCTTCTCATTAATCTTATGACTAGGGATAATTTAGACACTAATATAATTACACCTGATAGGAATCTCATTATCATGATCTCATCATGATTTCCTTCATGTTATGTAATGTATCAAGGACTTCATTAATTTGATTTAAGATCACTATCAATTCATAAAGAACATGAACATCAAATTAACGAAAATGCCTTTTTATTAATCATAAAGATTTGTACAATAAGTGTTAAAGACAATTTCCTTTAGAGCAATTCTTTAACAGTAATGAACCTTCAGATCAAATATGCCTAACATCCCAACACACTCACTGAAATTAAGGGAGAAAACTCAAGTGCCCATCTGATTTAGTTCTGTATAGGGTTGAATTAAAATCTTAACAGAATAACCTAGGTCCATTCACTCTTTTATGAAATTCTAGCAGATCATTCCATAACTCCTTTCTTTGAAAAGCATGATTAGCACAATATATAACTAAAGAGAAAATCTTAATGTTTTCCTAAATGAATCTCCTTTTTAATTGAATCATTTGCATTTCTATCTTAAAAACTTCAACATCTATAAAAGTAGGATCATACGCTATAATAATCCTTCCAAGACTATGAGATTGGTGATTGGAGATAAATTTCCACCGTGTACCCAGTTTATTCAAAAACTTAAAATTCTTATATCTGATTTTATTTTTTGAAAGAGCAATAATATATAAATTGGTGTTAAAGACAAAATCCCTCAAAGTTACTAGCTTATTTGGGCAATTGATCCCCCTTACATTTCATGTAATAACTTTAATTAATCATAGAGAGTTTTATTGAGCCTCTACTTTTGCTCCTATTGGATTTCCTTTTGATCACCAATTCAAAATTTTCAATTAATGTTACATCTTTATTTTCACCTGAGGATGGATAGCTAATTAGATCTAGTATAGCTTACCCCTCATTATTCATTTTGGAATGATGTCCCTCTGCATTCATTCCTATCATTTCTTTTCTTAAATCCAACTCCTTAATAGAAGATACCAAAGTTTCAGCTTGTTCTTTCTTAATCATAAGGGAAGGATCTTGCCCTTCTAATGCAGAGGACAAGTCCTGGCGTTTATTAGTTATCCCTTCTCCATATAATTCCTTATAGTCCCCTCTTTGGAAAATTCTTCCTATTGAAACCCACTTTTTACCTTGTGAACTAAGAGAGGGCTTCCATTGATAATGGACATACAAATTATCTTCAAAACATGCTCCATCTTGAACCAACCTCATGACCGGAATACACTCAGTAGATCTCTTGAAATCTCCATGTTAACACATAATCTAGCACATCCTAGCCTCTTTCTTTTTGTAGTATCTTCATCTAAACAAAGAGGTTTACCTAGGAAAATTGCAATCATACTCAATCCCTTAGTTCTTTAGTGTTCAAGAGGAACATTGAGTAAGTGCTTCCACACAGGAATAACTCTATTCAAACTAAAATCCTAGCTACCATGACTATAAAAAGAGGGGAAAGTTAAAAATATGCCATAGACCGTTCTTAATGATCTTGAGAGCTTAAGCTTTAGAGGAGAAAATGAACATTATATATTTATCCTCTATAATAACCATCTCTATTAGTCATTCGTTCTTCAAAATTGATGTAGCCCATTATTATTACAGGAAAGGCAGGTCTCTTATCCCAACTAAGGCGTTATTGTTGGCCCCTGAATTTTTTTATTTGATTAAGCATGATTAGTTTAATTTTGGGGTTTTATTAGATTCATGTATGTTGGGAATTAATTGACATGTTAGTGTTAATGAGGTTATGTGGCATAAGTGATTAAATTGAAGT
>JAOTAX010160331.1:0-14322 GCA_025629825.1 Erythroxylum guanchezii
TGATAATGTTTCATAATAACATTTGTTAACTATATATACACAGACACACACATATATATATGGAATATAATTGAATATATATTATAAATTATGTCAGAGTAGGCAAGCCAAAAAAAACATTGATTTGTTTATGAGATAAATTCAAAAAAGACTCGATAATGAAGCGATAACATTTTGAAACGCAATTAAGTAAAGGAAAAAATTGTAATAAGCACACAACGGATGAAAACGGTCAGCTAAATATTTTAAAAAGTATCTAACAAACTATACGTCAAACAAACATAATTATTAAGCATTTAAATAACTATATCAGAATATTAAACAATATGTTTAGTTAACAATAATTGTACATACCTCACTAGTCGAAGAATCCAGTAAAGAATAAGAAGCGGACCTTAAAGAAAATGGAGTATAAATGCAGTCAGAATCATAGGATAAGGAAAAAAATTTTAATCGAAAAAAGCAGACGGAAGCGGAAAAGTAAAAAGCAGACGGAAGCGCAAAACCATTTTGGCAAGGTTGAATAAAGCAAAATGAGACGAAGGGGTGAAACCCAAAGTGATACGCAAGCACACGTCAAACTTAAAAAAGTAATCATTAAATAGCGTTTAAATTTGACAGTTTTTTATTAGAGTTTCAACAACTGTATTTATTGCCTGTATTTATTGCTTGTGTAGTTCAGGTGAAGCACTGAACAAAGGAAATTAGGTCATACTCCCTAAACCAAATTGGCATAAATGTAATAAGCAGAAGGTAGAGAAACCATTTTATTGAAATGATAAATTTTTAAAATTAAAAAAAAAAGTGCAGGACAAAAGAATAACTCACTAATATGAACGGTTGTTCTTTGTTTCTTGCAATAGAAGATGCAACTTTGAGAGTTTTTGTCTTTCTGGAACGGAGAATTTGGTCTATTCAGGTTAAACAATAAGAAGGCAAAAGCAGAGGGCAGTTGAGAGAAGTAAAGTTTGACGAGAGATTATTTCAGCGGTTACGGTAGATGAGATTTGAGTGTTAACTCATAGGAGACAAAGTCAAAGGTTAAAATATAAAGGTATCAGTGGAGGGCGTGTTAATTTCGATGTAAGTTATTTTAATCAGTAAGAAATGGTCGTAGCATCATTTGGCCTATATTAAATGATGGTTGCTACGAGGGTGCAAAAAACAGACAAGCAATCATAGTAATTTCCGAATTTGCAGAGAAGAGGAAGACAGGTAAATATTGGGTTTTGTGTTGGGTGTTAAACGATGACTGCTACATTAAATAAGCATGCACAAAAAGGTAAGTAATCATAGTAAATATCAACGGTTGTTCTTTGTTTCTTGCAATAGAAGATGCAACTTTCAGAGTTTTTGTCTTTCTGGAACAGAGAATTTGGTCTATTCAGGTTAAACAACAAGAAGGCAAAAGAAGAGGGCAGTTGAGAGAAGTAAAGGTTGACGAGAGATTGTTTCAGCGGTTACGGTAGATGTGATTTCAGTGTTAAGTCAGAGGAGACAAAGTCAAAGGTTAAAATATAAAAGTATCAGTGGAGGGCGTGTTAATTTCGATGTAAGTTATTTTAATCAGCAAGAAATGGTCGTAGCATCATTTGGCCTATATTAAATGATGGTTGCTACGGGGGTGCAAAAAGAGACAAGCAATCATAGTAATTTCTGAATTTGCAGAGAAGAGGAAGACACAAACAATATTGGGTTTTGTGTTGGGTGTTAAACGATGACTGCTACATTAAATAAGCGTGCACAAAAAGGTAAGCAATCATAGTAATTTCTAAATGTGGAGAGAAGAGAAAGACACGTAAATATTGGGTTGCATTAAATGATGGCTGCCGCATGAAACACGGGCGCCGAACAAGCCAAGCAATCATAGTAATTTCTGAATGTGTACAGCAGTGAAAATTATCATATAAGCTCAACCTGTGAGGAGTAGCAGTTGTATCATGATTAGAAACGACGGAAAAAGTTTGTCGTTTTACAAATTACAGGGTAAGTATGCTTACAATTCTAATTAGAAATCAATACAGACTCATTCAATTAAAGCCCGTCACGCTAAACTTCATTACTACCTCTAAGCCGAAGATGTTTCTTCGTAGTAATTTGACCTTTGCCACAATGAAACATGAAAGATTTAGTAGTGGACTTATTTAAATCCTGAATAATCATATTTATTAGACATATAGTTTGTTAGATATTTTTTAAAATATTTTGCTTACCTTTTTCATCCGCTATGTCTTTCCTGCATCTTCTCGTTGATTTATTTGTATATCAAAATGTTACCGCTTCAATATATATATATCTGTGTGTCTGTATAAATGTATATGTGTGTGTGTGTGTGTATTTAATAAATGTTATTATTATCGCCTTAAAACTTCTCCTTACCTTTATCGTCTTAAAACTTCGTCTCACTTTTATCGTCTTCAAACTTCATCTTACTTTTATAGTGAAATTTTTATCGTCTCAAAACTTTGTCTTACTTCTATCGTCTCAAAACTTCGGATGACTATTATCGTCTTAAAACTTTGTTTTACTTTTGTCCTTCTAGAACATCGCCACTTATTAAGATCATAACTCAACATTTTCCAGATCACTACCAATCTTGTTTCCATTACCATTAAAGAAACATGATAATTATTAATAAAAACATTACAAGGAAAAACTTTCGCGTTTTACAAATTAGAGGGTAACTATGCTTACAATTCAATGCGAACTGATTCAATAGAAGTCCATCACGCTGAACTCCATTATTACCTCTAAGATTGTTGCATCGACTCCCACCAGCTACCAGATCGAATCCACCAAAGATGGTCATGAACTCCTCCAACCGCTCAGCATACAGTTCTTCATGGCGGTTCATTTCCCAGTGGTTTCTTCGGATAAGGATCAAGCGGAGAATCAAAAATGAGATGAAGCGCGAAGAGAGCGCTGAACTCGATTGCTACCTGTAACATTTTTGTACGGGCGGACCATTAAGCCTTTAGGGAAAATTCCACTTAACTCAACCAACATTTCCTTTACTATGAAGAATGTTGGTTCAGTTGAGATGATCAAATCGCAGTCTTTAACTATGGTGTAAGTGGAATTTTCCCTGAAGGCTTATTGGTCGGCCCGTGCAAGAATCTTACAGGTAGCAATCGAGTTCAGCGCTCTCTTCGCGCTTCGTCTCATTTTTGATTCTCCGCTCCGTCTTACTTCTGCAAACATCAATTTAAAATTAATTGAGCGATCCTTATCCGAAGAAACCACTGGGAAACGAACCACCATCCCCTTGATGTCATTTTCAAGGCCCATTAACATGTATTTTTTTTTAACGTTTCTCTAGCAAAATCACTGCCGTTTGACTGTATCATCTTAGAATTCTGCCTCTCATTTAATGCATCCTAATGATATATTTTGGTGGGAGGTCACGCAACAATCTGACAGCCTGCAATGGAATTTAGCGTGATGGAGCTGAGGCTAAAGAATATTGCGTTTTCTTTGATTATTGCTGTATTATGGACTTGCTTAAGTGTATGATGACGAGAAATCGTTATTCTCTCGTGATATAATGAAAAATAAATATGTATTCTTGATTGGTACTTTATATAGTGTGACGGTACTTTTTGGTCTACGTTTGATGATGGAATTGGAAGCATTTAAGAAGGTAACGACAATTCAACTTTTCTTATTACGAACAAAAATCAGACGAAGCAGTGGAAGGGAAAATGGGAGGAAGGAGTGAAATTGAAAGTGAAGTCAAAACTAAAACGAAGGGGTTATATTATACTCATTTGTATAATGTTATATGTTTATTTAAATAGTATTTTAGGGTTATAAAATTGATTTATAGTTGTATATGGATTTTTTTCTACTGCGATGAGTCTCCGGAGTTAATTGTGCATCTAATTGTGCCGTACATTTGATATTGCTGATCGGCTTATCACTTCGTGACGTCGCATTGTATTCATCATCGCAGAATCTTTTCTCAAGGCATTGTTTAACTGATGAAGAAGATTCAGGAATTTTCTCAAAAAAATTAAACAATCAGCCTATATTAGGCAGGTCATATATAGTAAGATTACTGGAAAATAAATGGTACCAGTTTATATGTTTAGTTTTGACGCTCTTAGCTCTGCAATTTTTGTTTGTTGGTTTTTCATAATCCGTATATAATTTTCAGTCTTACTAATATGATTATTTGTTATCATAAAAAAGGGGGAGATTGTTAAGTCAAAATGACTTTATGTAAATGATATTGATGAAGAAAAAATAATAATCAATAGAAGAAAGTAAGACGGAAACAGAACAAAAGACAAACGGAAGGAGCAAAGCCAAAAATCAGACGGAAGAAAAACAGACGATGTGAAAATCAAACGGAAATCAGACGATGGAAAGTCAGACGCAAGGCACGAATAGAAAGTAAGACGAAAGAAAACCAGACGGAAGCGCTAAACTAAAAAGCAGACGGAACCGCAAAACCGAAAGCAGACGGAATGCAGAAAAGCGTATCTTCTATTCAGCTCATTATGACATATCTTCAACATAACCCTTATGATCAAACGGAAATCAGACGATGAAAGTCAGACGCAAGGCTCAAATAGAAAGTAAGACGAAAGAAAACCAGACGGAAGCACTAAACTAAAAAACAGACGGAACCGCAAAACCATAACCCTTATGCTAGGTTCTTTCGAAGTATTAAACATATTCCATCCCTTTGAGTTGTTCTTGCGTCTCACTATCGCTTTCTGTGCTTGGTCTCAGTAATATATATATTTTCCAGTCTTAACGAACAACAGTAGTGGGACGAACCAGCGATATGAAAGTAAGAGGATAAAAAACTGAGACAGAAGCGCAAGCCAATGAGAGACGATATAGAAGTGTGAGAAAGACAAAAGTAAGACGAAAGGAAAGCTTAGAAGGGCAGGAAAACGTTTCTTTTATTAAGATAATTATTAAAAATAAGACGAAGTACACAGATCTTCAACATAACCCTTATGCTAGGTTCTTTCCAAGTCTTAAACATATTCCATTGCTAGAAAACAATCTTGATCAACCCGTTTATATCCTCATATCCAAGTCTACACTCACTCAAGTCCGAGTTATAGAATTCAACCCCTTCAATATCGTCTTTTATTTCCGCGCGATGAATCAAAATGGCATCATGGCATCGCTTGATCAACGCATTTGTCCAAATGTTTAATAAAACCGTAGGGCATCTGTATACACAAAAACCTGCACGAAAGGAGAAGTTAACAAAGCCGGAGAGGAAAGGAAAAAGGAAAAAGGGAAACTTATCACAGCTGCAGAGAAACAAAAGCAAAAATGAAAACTTACCAACGGTGAAAGAGAAACTGTCGTAGTTCATGGACGACCACGTAGTCTATCCACTCCGTACATTTCATCTGACGGTCACGAGACTCTCGGAATCTCATCCCCACTTCATCCAAGTCCTCTCTTGTTCTTTTCAAAGAAAGGCATTGTTTCTGTTTTTCATTTCCTCCTGCGCCGCGAACAAGCGTGTTGGAGAGAAACTACAACACCTGCAGAAAAACAAAAGGAAAAACGAGAACTTAACCACACAAAAACAAAAAGGACAAAAAAAAAAAAAAAGGAAAACTTACCAAACTCCAAAGAGGAACTCGATACCACACCTGCCGGAGAGAAACTGCAATACCTGCAAAGAAACAAAAGAAAAAGCCGACAACTTAACAACAGAAAAACGAAAAGGAAAAAGGAAAACTTATCACAGCTGCAGAGCAGAGAAACAAAAGCAAAAAACGAAAACTTACCAAAGTAGAAAATGAAACACATGGGAGACAAAAGCTCAACACTGCAACACCTGCAGCCACTTGGAAGAAAGAAGCTCCAACACCTGCAGAGAAACAAAAGATAAAACCGAGAACTTAACAACACAAAAAAAGGACAAAAAAAGGTAAAATTATCACACCTGCAAAGAAAGAAAAGGAAAAACCAAAACTTACCAAAGTAGAAAGAGAAACAGCTGCCGGAGAGAAACTACAGCACCTGCAGAGAAACAAAAGATAAAACGAGGACTTAACAACACAAAAAGAAGGAAAAAAGAAGAAGAAAAACTTATCACAGATGCAGAGAAAGAAAAGGAAAAACCAAAATTTACCAAAGCGAAAAGAGATACTCCAACCATCTGTGTTGAACAAAGCCGTAGGCCATCTGTACACACAGTAAAACCTAGAAACTCACCAGAGACAGAAGACCTCGACGGCGAAGAGCTGCAGAGGAAGGCAAGGGCGGAGAGGTAAAAAAAGAGAGAGAAACCTTTGCTCAACTCCAGGTTAAGCCAATGAATGAATGGAAGAGGGATATATAAGGCGTCAGATTAAATAAAGGCACAGCATTCAATGAACAGATATAACTGGGGTGGCACAACATTCAATGAACAGATAGCTCCAGAACTTTCAGAGAGGGAGGCGTCAGATTAAACGCGTGCAACATTCAATGAACAGATAGCTCCAGAACTTATATAAACCGTCGGATTAAATAAAGGAGCAGGATGGCTCTAGAACTTTCAGAGAGGGGGAGGGAGAGAATGTCACCGTTGGATTAAATGGGCGGTTGGGATGGATTGCGTGGTCGTCCATCCCAACTCGTCCTTAGTATATATACTTAATGAGTGCCCTTTTTCTATTATTGTACATCTTCCACCGACCCACTGATCAGGCTTCAGACCATTAATTATTTTCATATCTTGACACAAAGCCGAAGTGACATGGCTTCCTGACAAGATCAAATGGGCTAGAATAAAAAGTTTGTAAAATCTGTCAATATCTAATGATGACGATTATTGAGAAATCAGACAAGTACTTTGAAAGAAAAATTTGTAGGAACAGCGAGTAAGTAGTGTTTGTTTACCCTGAGGCCATCTCCAACTATTACACTAAAGTTTTACACCAAATTTGATATGAAGTGTAATATTTTTTAAAAAAATTTATAATAAATTTGGTGTTACTTCAACCATTCTATATCAAAAAAAAATTCAAAGAATATACCACAATAATTTAGTTATTAATTAAATTAATTTATATTTATATAACCACAATAATTTAGTTATTAACTAAATTAATTTTTATTTATACAATAATTTTTATTTATTTATTTATTAAAAATAAAAAATAAAAAGTATTATTTTTAATTAATTAATATATACTTTATATTAAATTAATATTATTTACAAAATATATTTAATATTATTGCAACAACAAATTAATAACATACACAAATATAAACTAATTAAAATTTCTCATTTAACTTTTAATCATTTGAATTTCCATATCGTTTCTACAAATGTTCAATCAGTACATTACGAAGTTCATAATAAGTTTCTTTATCTCCAATTTGCCTATGTCTAGCAAGGAATTTTTTATTTTAGAGGAAATGGGGATGACCTTTCAAATTATTAATTATTTATGTTAAATTAATATTTTCAAGTGCTTTAGTTTTACTTTTAAGTTGATTGTTGTAATTTTAGTTTGATTATAATTTCGAGTCTGATTTCCGTTGTAATTTATTTAAGTCTGGTTGTAATTTTAAATATTTTTGTTGAGTTTTAATTTTTAAAATCTATGGTGTGGTTTAAATATATGTATTTTTTATTTCAAATTTACTTTTTGTTCTTAATATATTTTATTAATGAATTTATAACACTTATAAATAAGAATTAAAAATAAATATTAAAAATAAATTTAATATCATATTCAATATTAGTCTCGTTTTAAATGTCTCAATGAGATCTTTGTAATGATATATTTTGTGTAAAGTAATAAATATGTTAAATTTAATTACTTAGTAAATTATGTAAATAAATCAATTTGTGAAAAGGACATAAAAGGAAAATGTTAAAAAAACAAATGGATAAAGTTATCTTTTTGTACTTTTGGTGTAATAAATAGTAAATTGCACTATTTTAATGTGTATTTTTGGTGCCTTAATTGGAGTGAATTTTTTACACAAAAATAACAAATTTGATATTTTGGTGCCTTAGTTGGAGATGGCTTAGAAACTCTTGCCAAACAGCTATTATTCTCGAACACAAGAATGATAAAAGTAAAATAAAAGATATGTATAACTCACCTTCGATACTCCTACAGTTGAAAAGTAAAATCGATCCTCTTCTTTTTGGACATGAAGTGGAATAACGCCGCACATTTTGACTCCGCTGCTCAACTTAGGAAAAGCTACATCCTCTTCGAAGTTACCTTCTCTATGTACACACTCGCAAAATCTCATACTGATGAAGACTTATCAGATGCTCTTTAACTTTTAGGAAGGTTCAAGGAAGCTTCGCGTGTTTTTTGAGACGACTTCAAGTCAATGGATTGTCTTCAATAATGCATATAAGATTATGAGTGCCCATTTTCTATCATTATACAGGTTCCACAATCCACCCTCTTCCTTCGACAATAATGGCTTCTTCTTCTTCTTCTTTGGCCTCTCACCCATTGAAGTACGATGTCTTCTTGAACTTCAGGGGTGAAGACACTCGTCGCGGTTTCACCAGCCATCTCTATGCTGCTTTGCGCCGAAAGGCTCTTCAAACCTTCTTTGATGACGATGATCTCAAAAGAGGAGAAGAAATTGCTCAGTCACTTCCCCGAGCAATCCAAGATTCCACTGTTGCTATCCTTGTTTTCTCAAAAGACTATGCGTCTTCCAGATGGTGTCTTGGTGAGCTTGCAGAGATCATGGAGTGTCACCGTTCCCATGGACAGATTGTCATACCTGTCTTTTATGAGGTAAATCCATCCCATTTAAGGAAACAGTCCCATGATGTTGCTGCAGCTTTTGTTAAACACGAGCAAAATCCCATGAACGACGCAGACAAGATTCGACAGTGGAGGGATGCATTGACCAAAGCTGCCAGTCTATCTGGGTTTGATTCTAAGAATTTCAGGTATGTTTTAGGTTGTACAATGTATGGTAATTCCAAGTAAAGGGGTCGTATGCTTTTCATTCATTTAAATTGTGTTTTATAATTTACAGGAATGAAGATTTGCTTATTAACAAAATCGTTGAACACATTTTAGAAAAACTGAACCAATCCATGCCATCGTGTGTTGATTTTGAGCACTTAGTTGGAACGGAGCACTTAGTTGGAATGGACTCGCGCATTAAAGAAATAAAAGAAGAATTTACTATTAACCCATCCGAGGCTCGTATTTTAGGAATATGGGGGATGGGCGGTGCTGGTAAAACTACTATGGCTGAAGTCATATATCATAATATGTCCCATCGATTTCAAGGCTGTTGCTTTGTATCTAAGGTGAGTCATAAGGTGAGACAAAATGCAGACATTGAGGAGTTAAAGGGAAAACTTATTTTAAAGGTACTCGGTGAGAAAGATTCAGGACAATATAGATTCAATGCTATTCCTAATCCATCTCTTCAAACAAGACTTGGTCGTTTGAAGGTGTTAATTGTTCTCGACGATGTGAATAATTGTGACCACATAAAATCTTTGATTGGAAATCCATGTTGGTTCGGTCCAGGAAGCATGATTCTTATTACTAGTAGAGATAAGCTAGTCTTTGAAGGGATGGTTAATTTTATATATAACGTTAAACTATTAAATGATGATGAAGCCCTCCAACTTTTCAGTAAAAGGGCCTTTAAGCAAAATTATCTGAGAGATGATTATGCGGCTTCGTCAAAATCGATTGTGGAATATGCACAAGGCAATCCTTTGGCTTTGAAAGTTTTAGGTTCTACCCTAAATGGGAAAAATCATGAGGAGTGGGATATTACTTCTACTCAATTGTCAAAAGTTAAAGATAAAAATATCCTAGAAGTGCTACAAATCAGTTTTGATGACTTAAATAGAGTGCAGAAAGATATCTTTCTCGACATTGCATGTTTTTTCAAGCATACGGAGCAAATATATGCTATGGAAGGTACTTTGAGGAAAATATACAAAAGCCGAAGGTTCGACATAGACAAGACATTAAGTGTTCTTGCAGACAAGTGCCTTGTTACTTTAAAATATTCGTTGTACATGCATGATTTGTTACAAGAAATGGCAGAGAAAATCGTTCGACAGGAAAATAAGCTTAGTAGATTATGGGATTATCGAGATATTTATGAAATATTTGCGGGGACTATGGTAAGATATTTAAAAAATATTATCTACCATTAATAGTCTTTTATAATTCCTGATTTATTGAGAAAAATTATTTATTATCATAATAGCTTATCTATATATATTTTGGGTGTCTTTTGTTAGGAGGCTGAAGCTGTGGAAACTATCACTTTGGACTTATCTAAAATAGCAGAGATGAATTTAAATCCACAAGTGTTTAGGGAGATGCCAAACCTTAGATTTCTCAATTTTTATGGAAATGGTAATCTATATCTCTCTCAAGATCTTGATTATTTTCCTAATACTTTACGGTACTTTAGGTGGGATAAGTATCCATTAGAATCTTTGCCACCTAATTTTCAACCAAAGAATCTTGTGGTACTTCAATTACTAGACAGCAACGTCAAACAATTATGGAACAGAGCCAAGGTACGAAAATTTTATACTTCTAAACAACTTATAAATTTCCTATATTAAAAATTGTAATCAATACTAGATTGGATTAATTAATCCTTTTGTTTTTTTTGTTAATTGCAGGAAGACTCTTTGTTACCTCAAGTTAAATATGGGATTGATGATAGTTTTTGGAGATTAACGTCTGTAAGTTTAGTACAGAACAAAAACATAACTTGTCTTCCCAACAGTAGAAGTGGATTTCTAGAAGCTCTCGAAGTTCTTAATCTTAGTGGTTGTTCAAATTTGAATACATTTCCAGAAATTTCAAGCAACATAAAGGAGTTATATTTAAGTGGGACAGCTATCAAACAAGTACCTTCATCATCAATTGAACTCCTAACCAAATTAAAGCAGTTAGAGATGAAAGATTGTGGAGAGCTTGAAAGCCTTCCCAATGGTAGAAGTGGATTTCTAGAAGCTCTCGAATTTCTTGATCTTAGCGGTTGTTCAAATTTGAAAACATTTCCAGAAATTTCAAGCAACATAAGGGAGTTATATTTAAGTGGGACAGCTATCAAAGAGGTACCTTCATCATCAGTTGAACTCCTAACCAAATTAATGGAGTTAAGGATGAAAGATTGTAGAGAGCTTGAAAGCCTTCCCAACAGTAGAAGTGGATTTCTAGAAGCTCTCCGATTGCTTGATCTTAGTGGTTGTTCAAATTTGAATACATTTCCAGAAATTTCAAGCAACGTAACGCACTTATATTTAACTGAGACTGCTATCAAACATGTACCTTCATCATCACTTGAACTCCTAAGCGAATTAATGGTGTTAGAGATGCATGATTGTAAAGAGCTTGAAAGCCTTCCACGCAACATTTATAGCAAGTTATCTCTCTGTAAACTTAATCTGAGTGGATGCTCACGCCTTAAGGTGCTTCCTGAAATTGTGGAGCTTAAGAGTCATTCAATGTTTCTTGAACTAAGCGGGACAGCTATACAGAAGTTTCCATCATTTATTGGCAATTTGGATAGGCAATGGGGACTAAATATGAGTGAATGCTCGAAGCTTGCTTTCTTCCCAAGAAGTTCTGAAAATGGTTTTCCAGAAGACAGACGCTGGAATGCATATTTAATCCTTTCTAACTGTAATTTGAGGGAATTGCCTGGGTACTTGAGCGTTCCATCTTTTTTAACATCTCTAGATTTGAGTAAAAATGATTTTGAGAGAATCCCTGCTGCCTTTATGCAACTTCCACGACTGGAATTTCTTAAGATAAGCAACTGCAAAAGGCTTCTATCCTTACCGGAACTCCCATCAACGGTCTCCAAAATTAACGCCGACGATTGTTGGTCACTAAAAGAAATATGGCCCCTTAAACAACTACCTATTGACTCACGAACGACTTATTACTACTTCAATTTATTGAAATGCTGGAAGTTGGATGGAGATGAATGTCAGGAAGTAGTAAATGCACTCTTGAAGAAATATACAAGAAGTCAAATGCTGGAAACATTTGTAAGTAATTCTTTGTATTTCTCTCTTTCTTTATCTAGGTCTATATAATCATTAATTTGAATAGAAATTTCTGCTGTTCAGGTAAAAATTAAAATGGTCTATCCAGGAAGTAGAATACCAGAGTGGGTGAAGTATCAAAACATGGGTGATTCCGTCCAAATCCACCTTCCTTCTCATTGGTTTAATCATCTTTTTCTGGGATTTGCTTTCTATCTATCCGTTGATAATCAGTACTATGATGGTGAATTTGAATATGATTGCTATTTTGGAAATAATTACCATTTTCCCTCTATAGCTACCGGTTCATGGAGCGTGGGAGTAGATGAAGAGCATATGGTAGTCTTCATGGCTGATCTAAGATTTTATCTATGGGCACGTAGACACAGTGACTTTGAGGGTGTAGCCTTTTTTAAGTTCAAGAAAATCGGTTCTATGTGCAAGCTAGTTACGAATGGAATAAAGAAGTGTGGGGTTATTCCACTGTATGCCCAAAACGGTGAGGATGAATTCTGTGAAACATTTGACTTTCCAAATTTAGGAGTGTTCAAGTTGAAAAGATCAGCCACAGGTGCGGGGTCATTGGACTGTATGCCTGAAAAGAAGTTGAAGATAGAAGAAGTTGAATGAAATTAATTCAAGTTCAATTAGGTGAGACATACATGTTTCTCTGTTCTGAGTTCCAACAAAAGCTATCGATAAGAGAAACTATTAAATTATTTTTTTTTGGTAAACGAAACTATTAAATTTGATTTGGTTACAGTAGGAGTTTTATTTTCCTATATACTGTTACATTCTTGTGATGGAGTTTAATAAAAACTACTTCGAGTTGCAGATCATGGGACGTAAGATCTTCAAGATGGATGGTACATATGAAGACAAAGTTAAGAGAGATTGCTTCAAAGGTATGAATTTTATTTCAGCTCAATTTATCCCAAGACATAACAGTGCGAAAAATGAATATAAAAACAAATAATAATGACTCACATATATCAACTATAAATTTATCACTCAAATAAAATATAAAATTTTAAAATATGTTGTTAATATATAAGTATTTCTTTGAATTTAATAATACATTATTTATTATTACTGTTATTATTTATAAGGTTTAAATATAAAATATTTTCTTTGAATTTAATATATAAAAACAACCCGGCTCAACCCAATTTTAGCCTGGATTGATTGGGCATCTCGGCTCATTCCATAATCTTACAGAAAAGTACAAAACGACTAGTTCTTGCATATATTGCATTTACAAGGGATTAGGGATTAAGAAACTATGAACACGCATCGCACAGTATCATCTCCATTTGGTGCTCAAGAGATGTTTTTGTTATAGGAAGCATCAACATTTTCAATATATCCAAGAACCAATCTATGCTTACCAAGTCATTGATTTGATAGTGGGCTATCAAATTTGAGCTTGATTTTGGGCTACTTCTGTTTCTCTGGGCTGATTTGATAGTTTGTATGGTTTCTCATATCATAAGCGTGGTCAGAAAGTCTTGGATGACGATGATTGTTTCAAAAGAAATCATATCATTGATGAGATAGTGATTCATACTGCTGAAGAAAAACCAAAGATGGAAGAGTTGAGATGTACTTTAGATAGAGCAGATAAGTCTGCTCTGGGCAAGAGGCTAAATCAGATGGTGGTTCCAGTTCCTGTGAGTATTGCTCAGGAGATGATAATCTTATATTTTTTCGCTTAAGATTGTTCAATATTATGAATTTTACTTGGGCAGGCGTGGCGGACTGATTTCCAAGGGTACAAAGCTTTCCAGTTGATGCAAAAGTTAAGGGTAGCAAAAAGGGCGATTAAGGAGTTTAGTTTGCAGCGTACTCGGGATATTCATGAGTTGGGCGGTCGGTTGGCTGAAGTTCAGAAACGTTGTTACCTTGATCCTCTGAGTGATCATCTTCGCGCTCTTGAGGTGGAGTGCCTTCATCAATATCAGGAGGCGTTAAATCTGTCCGACTCTATTGCGAAGCAGAAATCTCGGCAAACTTGGCTTAAGGAGGGGGATTCCAATACTAAATTTTTTCATTCTGCCATTCTTGGTCGTCGCAATACCAACACCATTACGAAGTTGACTGATGAGGTGGGCCACCAGGCCTTAGGGCAGGATGCAGTTTCAGCTATGGTTAGGGACTTTTATATTCAGCTTATGGGTAACAGTGTGTCCCCGGGTAATGGTTTTGGAGTTCGGGATGTGCTGAATTGTACTCTCCGTCGGGACCGCATTGAAATGCTTACTGCCCCTTTCACTGCCTCTCAAGTGAAGGTGGCTTTATTTCGGTTGCATGGTTCTAAAGCTCCG
>JAOTAX010160493.1:0-14311 GCA_025629825.1 Erythroxylum guanchezii
TAGTAGAAATGTTCTGGTGGTGCACCTTTATCGTGGGATACTCGTCGGAGCGACCTTCGGGTTTCCCGATGTGTACCTTACGATGAGGGGGCGCTACAATAATGATATATCAAATATAATGATATCATTATTTCTTTTGTATTTAAAGTAATTGTCATTGATTGGTGTATATATATGAAGATTAGTGAGAACAAATTTATATTTCTAGTCCTATATATTAATAATATCTTGTTTGCTACTAATGATCTTGTATTATTATACAAGATCATGAAGTTTGTTTAAAAATTTCTAAATAAAAGATATGAGTGAGATATCTTATATGATAGAAATTGAAATATTCCGTAATAAATCACAATGAATATTATAATTGTCTCAAAAAATATATATTAATAAAATTTTAGAGAGATTCAAAATACATAATCTTATTACAAGTGTTATTCTAATTTAAAAGGGAGATATATTTGTTGGTTCTAGGGAGTTCACTTGCATGGGAGATCTTCGTCATGAGCCTAGAGAGGGAACATACCTATGGGCCTTGACATCACATTTCAACCCAAAACTTTAAGGTATTAGGTTTATGGGTCCTTTCTACTTATATATCCCTCACTAATTCTATCTCTTTCTAATGTGGAATTTCTATTCATAATTGACATCCCATCAATATTTAGTTTTAAATAATGCTTAAAAAATAAATTAAAATGCAATTCGTAATTGTATTTTCAATATGCAAAATTTCAAAAACTATGATGACAATCTAAATATCAACCTTTACATTGTTATGTTAACGATATCAATAAAATATTATTGAAGATAAGTTTTTAAGCTGATTTTTCAAATTTCTAAAAATTTAAACGCTTAATTATCATAATAAAACGAAAACAAAATTCTACCCAATATACTGTGAAAGAGCAGAAAGTGGGAGATCAAATTCTTAGAATGAGGTGGACTGATGGTAGTTTGATCTTTAAAACTAACAATTTCTGATATCAATCAATGCAATGCATACATAAAAAGAAAACAAAAATGATTGAAGTCCTTATTTATTTGAAAAGGAATAAGACGCTTGGATTAAACAATCACTACAAGAAAACCGGGCATTTTGCGACTTTTTAAAATGTCACAGAATGTCCAAAAACATCACAAAATGTATTCTGCGACGTTTTAAAAAAAAGTTATAAAAAATGTCGTGGAATGTGGTGTAGGCAAAAGATTTCTGCGACGTTTACGTAAAACGTCACGGAAAACACTGACATTTAGCGACGTTTACAAAAACGTCACTGAATGTTTGGACAATCCGCGATGTTTTTAAAAACATCGCTAAATTTTTAACATTCCGCGACGTTTTAAAAACGTCGCAGAATGTGAAGGAATTCGCGACATTTTTTTGTCTTCCGTGATATTTTTAGAAACGTCACGTTCCGTGACGTTTTTATTATTATTTGTATTATTTTTTTCCATTTTTCAAAAATCATATTAATTTAATAATTTTTAATTTTAATAATTATTTTTAAAATACAATTTTTTAATCTTATTTGTTTAATAACCATCCAATATTATTCATAAATTTTATTTATTTAATAATTATTCAATGTTTTTAGTATATCATTAATTTTAATAATTATTCATGTATCACAAGAATTTCATACCTGTAGACAATGTATTATTTAATTACAATTCGCAAACATATCATAATACACTAATTAATATCAAAATACACTAATTGTAATTCGCAAATTTGTCATAATATACTAATTAATACACTAATTAATCTGAAGGTTCATCTATCATCCGACTACCCAGAGTCCTTTGTTGAAGAACATCCATCAGAGACTGTACAAGTTTGTAAGACAAAAGATAAGGAAGAAATGTTGTGGGTAATTTTGGGAGAAGAAGTAGCATCATATCAAATGCCAAGTGCTTGCGGTTGTGAGATGATTGAAGAAGAGATCCCTCTATGACAACTTCACTAAAGTACTGGATATTGTTTGAAACTTCTTCCTTAAGTGAATTAGACTTTCGACTTCCTTAAATGCCAAGTGTTGACACTATGTCTTCACCAATAGCAGCTGTGAAGCTTCAAGTACATGACTAACCAAAGCTAAAAGTAAAGTATTAGGATTTCTAACTACAGTGGCCCTTTCAATCTATTCACGAAGTTGTGGAACTTCAAAAATGTTGTTCAAATTTAATTCCACCAATGACCTGAAATATTGTTCAAAGTATAGGTAGCAATGAATATAGTTATCTGATAAGAGAATCATTATCCTCTTACAAATAATAGTTACCTGCAATGACAAATAGTATCAGGCATGGTTTCTAGCTTGTTGCTCGATACATCTATGATTTTCAAGTTCTGTAGGAAACCAATAGAATCTGGTAGTGCTTCCAAGGGATTTGAAGCGAGATTGAGTCTTGAGGTTGGCAATGGAAAGCTTTGTTTATTTCCAAGACAAAGATTCTAATGTTTTCAACAAATTCCTTTCGGTCAACGTTGCTAGGAATCTAGCTGACATGACAAAAACTAGACCATTAACTGAGATTGACATATCAGCTGAAGTGAATACCGATAACTGCAATTGTCACCGCAAGAAAATAAGATATTTTACGACGTTTTTAAAATATTATAGAATGTCCAAAAATATCGTAGAATAAAAAATGTCACAAAAAATGTTATAGAATGTGGTGTAAGTAAAAGGTTTTTGCGACGTTTTATATAAAACGTCACGGAAAGCACTGACATTCTCCGACGTTTACGAAAACGTCACTAAAAATTTGGACATTTTGCGACGACGTTTTTAAAACGTTACAGAATGTGAAAAAATCTGTGACGTTTTTTTGGAAACGTCGTAAAATGTCTTTCGTGACATTTTTAGAAACATCACGAAATGTCTTCCGCAACATTTTTATTATTATTTTTTCATTTTTTCAAAAATCATATTAATTTAATAATTTTTTAATTTTAATAATTATTTTTAAAATACAATTTTTAAATCTTATTTATTTAATAAGTATTTAATATTATTTATGAATTTTATTTATTAAATAATTTTTCAATTTTTTTAACATATCATTAATTTTAACTCGACTAATCACAACTTCACTTGGCAACTATAATCATAAGGCACATAACATATAAAAACAGTAAAGCAATCATATAAAATAAATCGTAAATTGCTGTGTTTAAATTTGTGCAACAACAAAAAGAAGTGAAAAGAAGAGCAAAAGTCTTCATGGAAGTCTTTTGAACAACAAAAGTCGTGATTTAGCTATTTTCGTACAAGTATAGGAGCTTAAGACTAAGACCACAGGGCATGCCACAAGAGTTACAGGGACGGGAATTAGATAAAACAGCTCTACTGCCTCTGCCTCTTTGGTGCTGGGTCCGAACAATTTCCAGCCTGCCAACATATCTTCAAGTGTGTCTCTGTTCAGCTGAAATTTCACTTCCATTTCTCCTGAAGGAGATTTGATGTAATCTTGAAGCTGCATATTAGTGGTATGTGCAACAACTTGGTATTAAAAATGAGGCCACTGAATTTTTTCAGAAACAGGGAACAGTAAAGAGGGTTTATGAACTCTTTGATCAATTATTTTAACTTGGACATGTAGTAAATCTAGATTACACAATATCATTTTCATACCTTCAGATTGATGATGGCCACTTTATTAGCTGATGCATACTTGGGATTTTCAATAGCCCACGTCATTGATTTGAGTCGGGGTATGGAAGGCTGCATGATATAAAGCTAGTTGAAGTGCAAAAACAATTTGAACATCTATTGTATACTGCAATATATTTCCCTTTTTTTGTTTTTGAAAGATAAAAGATAATTCTATTAATTTAGCAAGAGCTATAAAACAACCATTACAATGAATCATAATATCTGCGACAAAACTAAACTCGCTAACCAAAAAGTTGTATCATTCATCAAAGCTATAACACCTCCTGATTAGATATTAAAAGATGACATTTAAAATAAGGTTCAACACATTCTTTTGCTTGCCAGAAGCTGTATGCAGCACAGCTAGTAAGAGGGTATAAATATCATTTAATGTGGCTTGGTTTGAGTCACAGAAGGCTCAAAAGGGTAAAACACCAAGTATAAAGCACTGGTGTATGCCTTAACATTATGTTGAGTTAGAGTGACCTGCTACTTCATCTTCCATCAGAGATATAACTCTTAGCTCTTTTCATATTTTGGATTAGAAAATGTCATCCCAGCTGAGATCCAAAAGCTCATAAGCTGTAAAGCCGGCTCATCGAAGACTTGGAAAGTTTGCATTTTGGTTGGTATTTATCTGCACCAACAAACCAGACATCTGCATTTTGGTTGGTATAATCATAGTTTACCTTTGTCTTTATCTGGAGTCCACGAGCTTCCCCTTGGACATTTATGAGATAGGGTTTTATGATGATCCCTTGGACCACCATCCATGAATGCTCCCAGATCCTACAGTCAAAAGAATGACATATTTGAATAAGAGTAAAATAAGTTATCAATTCGCTCCATCTCTTTCAAAGATGCTTTCCCTGATGATGGACAGATAAGATATGCAAATTACAACCACAAATTAGATGGCAACCTCAAAATACAATGTTAACTATATGGAAAGCATCGGTAGCAGATAACAGCAAAACGAGTAGTACCGAACTAATCAATGCTGAACCATGTGAATGCCATTAAATGATTCAAGCATGCACAGATCACTTTGAGCAAGGTATGAAAAGAGGGAACCCAAAGTTGGATTTGGTAAAGCAAGAAAATTCCATTCAGATTAAAAGGCATAAAAGAAGTAAAATATATTCATATCCAAATTCCTGATGGAGTTCTCAGGAAGGTTTAGCTAAATCAATCTGGCATACTTATTTCGCTCAAAAAATTTCTGGTTCATCTCAAGGCCCCAAATTCATATTACTCAGCAGCATCACTTTCCTTCGTTTCATGCCATTCCCTTTAACGCAACCATATCCTTATGAGCGTATCTGTTTCCTTTTAGTTCTTTCTACACATTATCTTCTTACTGCAGCTTCCCCATCAAACAAATCCACAGAAACATAATTGGAGTCTCCAATTATGACCATTTAAGAAGAAAATTAAAGCAACTAAGAATAATCAATTCACTAATCAAATCAAATAGAATAACAGATATTGAATTCAACCCAGAAGCAAAAACATGAAAACAAGTAAACCCGAAAAGAATATAGAAAAACAAAAGATTGGATCTTTACAAAAAATTAAATCAGAAGCAAATAAACAAAAGAAAAGGAATTACCAGAGGGGAAAAATCTGTAGCAGAAGAAGCAATAGGAGGAGTTGAATTTGTTTGACCCATTTTCTAGGATGCAGACCGACTCATCTTCAATAAGACCAACCCAGAAAAAGAAAAAAGGAAAAAAAACAACACAAGCCAAAATCAAAAAGAGATGTCTCAGAGAAGAAACAGAGAAAGTGAGAGAGAGACGTCGAGCTAAACGGCACAGAAAATGAAGAAAGCTTCCTGGCCGTGGTCGCTCTCTACCAAGCTTGGGGAGGCGGGCGAAGGGGTAGAAAATTAAAACACTAAGGTAGGTTTTAAGAAAAACCAATCGACCAAACGTTTTAACTAAGCCTTCACGATCGCAAATTTCATTTCGCAAAGTTTTACTGATAAAATGTTATAATAAATATAATAAATTTGTGACGTTTTATAAAAACGTCGCAAAAAGTTAAAATTTTTTATGACATATTTTAAACGTCGCAAAAAATCTGAACATTTCATGACATTTTATCCAAAAAAAAAACAATTTTAGGAATCAAATAGGAAAGAACTAAAGTATAAGGGTCAAATGGTGTTTATCCCTTGAACTATGCTTACGTCCTTCCAACTTTACATGCGCATAACATTTATGTTCAATGAAAGGTTATGATACAAACAAATTGGAAGCAAAACCCATCAAATTCAAACCTGGAGCAAACTGATCTCCCTTGTGAACAAAATACAAAGAGCAGCACTCCTAGTGTGGAAGAACACATAGAACAAGATGAAAAGGTGTGTAATGGCATAACAAAAGTGTAATTACCTGCAACCAAGAGATTTTGCTATGTTTACACAGCTGGTTCTCCACTCCTCATCTGTGAAGCAACTAATAACAGATTGCACGCATTCATACAACTGTATCAGCAGTCCTTGGAGCTGAGTATCTAAATATAGGAAAATAATGATCTCTACTAGCTCCTCAGCTTCTGACGCTGAAAAGGTTGGTTGCTTACTCCTGCCAACAGTAAATACACAAAACCTTATTAAAGAGCTTTTTACTAAGAACAGCATTTTATAAAAGCAGCAAAAGCTGGCATTCAAATGTTTACATCTCTAAGTTACCTTGCATGGCAATACGCAGTGATAAATTTTATCCACGCACTGATGTTTTCAGGTGGTCCCCTATCACCAGAATCTGAAAGCAAACTTAAAAGATGGTGAGAAAAACATTCCTGTAAATGGTAGATGAATCATGAGAACATTTACAAGTAAATGAATATGAAGTATGCATGGGAAATCGTATTATACTAATCAATCCTTTCTTTACAATCTGTTTTTCTAAGCCAAAATCAATCAAGATGAAAATAATATTGCAACCAAAATGTTACACGGAAGTATGTACATTCATGACGTTGGTATCGTTTCTGACTTTGACAGAAAAGAACTGGTAAGTGTAAGTGCATGTGTTGCTGGAAAAAATCAGACTATAGCTTCAGAAAAATAATGCCCAATTTCCAGCAGCCAAGAAATGGATATTAGTAATTACATAATCAATAGCTTATAAAAGTTGGAAACGGAAGAAATTAATTAAGACAAACTACACCAAAAGCAAGCCAAATTTGAAACAATATAATCAAATATACAAATACACCTTTACAAAATACTCCTTCCTTGCAGAATAATCATCAAGAAGCTCGAAACTCCCAAGTTTCCACTCCATAATATACAACTTCACAGGTATACAAACAAATAAGCAAACAGTTAAAGATAAGTGATCAAATAAGCACCCAAAACTATACCTTTTGGATCTGCTCGGTGGTGATGTTGGTGGGCGGCAGAGAAGGCATCTGCAGTCTCAACACTGGCGCTCGATTTGCACCATTTGACCAATCTTTTCGGCCAGAGTCATTCGGTTCATCAAGTCTTTGATTCGCAAACCCAACGGTTGCTCGGGGTCTTTGCACTTGAGGTACTCTGCGTCTCCAACAGCAGCTGACAGGTAGCAGAACAACAGAAAACCCAAGATGGGTATCAAGAACCTCCCCATCTTCCTCACTCTAATGGATCTAGCCACTTAAATTATGAAGATTTTCCGTCCCTCCATAAGCTCTTGCTCGCTGCAATACGCGAAACCCTAACCATAACTCCAAAAATTCTAACAGCCTGTTCGGAATGTAGGGAATTGAATTCAATCAATGTTTGGAACCAAACAATACAGACGAATTGAATTAATGCATGGGTTTAAAACTCACCTCCTTTGTAAGTTCAATTTACGCTATCATTCACGTGAATTGAACTCCTTTGGCTGCGTCATAAGGCGTCATTTCATCACCTCAAATCTTCACTTCCCGAACTCAGATCTTTTTCATTTTTTGAGTTGGAATTCACCATATTGTAGAACGAGAGCCGCTTTATTTTTCTCGTTCCTATCTAATTTGTGCCTTCTCCAATCCTCATAGCCATCTTTAACCCAAAGCACAAAAAGTTATGTTTATATTTAAATTATTCAATTTTAGATCTTAATAATTTAATATTACAATCAACATTTAATTAAAATTTGCTAAGTTTTTTAAATTTTAAATTGTTAACATTTAATTAAAATTTGCTAAGTTTTTTAAATTTTAAATTGAGAACAATTTAAAATATTCTAAATTTAATTTTAAATAAATTTGATTAAAATATTATATATAATTTGGAGTGAAACAATGATATTAGATAGTGCCTTGTAGTTATCAACGTCAAAGAACTACTGCTCGTTCATGCATTTTTAAGCTTTTAAATTATAATAGTTTTCTATTATTTTCATAGCTCGATCTAGCCTGATATTATTTGCAATTAATTTTTTCTTTTTATTTTAATAATAAACTTTTTTGATGATATTACTTATAATAAAATTGATGTTTATAAGTTGCTCTATATAGATGTGAATGTTTATTAGTTAATAACATTATTTTTTAGTCAAGAGTAAATGTGTCATATAAAATAATTGAATTCAATTATAATATTATTGAATTTATTCTAAACAGTGTAATTAAATTCAAGTCTAATATTATTAAATTTATTTCAAACTGTGTAAATTAAACTGAATTCAATCTCATTAATATAATTGAATTCAATTCGTTAATTAATTGAATTCGAAGGTTTCAAACAGACAGTTTTAACCGCGATACTAAATTGAAGTCACGCTAACAGGCGGCGAAGCCACCACCTACACTCGATTACCTCCGAGAGAAGATTTCACGGTGCCTCTCCTCGGTTACTCTCCTCAGTCGTCATCCACAGAGGTCAAACTTTCTGATTCCGGCGTCGTGAAGATGGAAGACGAGACTGAAGTATATCGTTCTAGTATCAAAAAAGGAGGAGAGTCGGAGAATAGCTTGGAATTTAATTTACATGAAGACTATGGGCATTTTCAGGTATTTGGAGTTGGTTCCGATTTTGATGAAGAGGAAGAAGTGGCTGATTATCAAATTGTGAATGACGGAACTGTAAATATTTACGAAGGAAATGGCTTTGGTGAAGAAGAAGGAGCAGAGATTGAAGGGGTGAAGGAGAAAGGAGTTCTTGCGGTAATGCGATGCTTCGACGGCGCTAAAATCTACGTGAAAGTTGGCGACAACGTT
Source organism: Erythroxylum guanchezii (assembly GCA_025629825.1). NCBI lineage: Eukaryota > Viridiplantae > Streptophyta > Magnoliopsida > Malpighiales > Erythroxylaceae > Erythroxylum > Erythroxylum guanchezii. The sequence goes on from JAOTAX010160493.1 coordinate 8,862, forward strand.
TTTCAGATTTGGTTTCTAAATTGAAAAAGTTCTCAGATTCATTTTTCAAGCGTTGTGTTTCGCGTGCAGCAGAGAGAAGAAACCAATTTTGGGTGGGAAGAAGGCAGAGAGAAGATCAAACGCGGAAAAAGAAAATGTCTCAACTAAAGAAAGGGAAAACGTCTTTTGCTGATAAAATGTATAAAAAGTGTTATAAATTTATGACGTTTTTATAAAATGTTGTGGAAAATTTAAATTTTTTGTGCCGTTTTTTTAAAGTCTTCACAATCCTTTTCTTGTAGTGAACGCAGAGCTAGTAGCTGCTTCCTTCATATCAAGTAAGGCACCTTCAAAGCATTTGGCAAGAAATTCAGGATCAGGTATAATGTCTTTAGCCACCAAAATCTGCATATCAGCTCTTCCTTCATAGCTCACCATGTGCATTACGAGTGCCTATTCCAACCACCAACAAAAAAAACTTTTAACACATACATTTATATTTGCCAGCAACCAATAAAAAGTCGGGAATTCAGAGCCTTTACATGGGGTATGGAAGATATGTTGACTCTTAAGAATGTAACAGGGTTGTCTCCTATGATGATGATCTCTTTTGGTCCAACCACATTGGAGACAGTAAACGAGGTATTACAAATTAAACGGTAACAACGACGATAAGCCGCCTGCAAGAAACAAGACCACATTAGTTTCTATAGAAATAATACCAAATTTTCTAAACATCTAAATTTTCAGCTTTCTGTAAAAAAAAAAAAAAAAAAAGATTCCACCTCTAATCCTAGCCAAGACAAGACTAGGCACGAAATAGAATATGAGAAGCGAGCCTCGAAAGTTCTTTTTTTCATCATTTTCTTCGCTCTCCTCACGTACTCAAGATGATCATCAACGCCACCTTTCTGGTAATAAACAGGCAGAAGAAGAGCTCCGAACTTGTTCCCCCACCTTGATCTTGAATTGTTTTTCATCAATTCAGACATATCCTGTTCAAACCCAAGTAGTCAGTTCAGTTCCGTCAAAACATCGGATGAACATTTGCATCAAAGCGACAGACAAAAGAAAAAGTTTCAGCACAAACCTGCAAACCTGGTTTTTCTCTTAAATTTACCATTTCCAACCCAGTTAGTCGAAGTCCATCTGACAGAGCTGAAAGTTACGGATTGAATACTCAGATCTCAGGATTATAAATTCTACGAGAGTATGAGTCAAGTAGCTTCAAAAAGCATCTGGTAAGTATTTACCATTGGGATATCGGTGATCCAAGTACTTTGATAACCCGGAAGAAATCACTCCGAAAAGAACGTCGTTAATGGTCTGCACGTCAGGAGACAGTCCATTTTTTTTATATAATTATTAATTTTAACTAGTATTAGTATACTAATTGCCAAATCTGTAAAATAAAAAATTTAATATTTAAAATATTCATATAATATTATACCCTTATGAAAATTAGTATCCAATAAAAATTGAATAGTTAAATAATTTAAAATTAAATTAAAGTAGTTAAAGCTCAGGTAGATTATTAAGAAAAATTTAGCTACTTATTCTAATATTTAATTAAAAAAGACATATTAATTAATAATTTTTTAATAATAAAAATTATAAAAATATATAATTTAAAATTTTTATAATTAAACCAGTAAAAATAATATATTTTTAATTATTGTGAAATATGCTTCCGCTGTAAAAAGATTGTTTACAGCTTTAACCACTTCATCTTATTTATATAACAAATGTTAGACATGTTAATTACCAATAATTAAAAATAATAAATAATCTTAAAGATTTCTTAAAATTAATTATATCTGTAAACAAGTATTTTAAATAGTTTTTAAAATTATATGATCACTCTTTAAACATTTTATAATTTAATTATGAACTTAATTATAAAAATTATTTTATTAAAAAGTATTGTTGTCATTTATAAAAATATTTACTAAAAATTGTTCCAAAATATTTCTTTTAAAATCAAAACCACTTAATGTGCTTACCGCATTAGCAATTGCCTCTTTCACCACTTTCATGTCTTCCATCCGAAACTTAGCAGTTGCCAACTTTCTCGGCCACAGCTCCACCCCAGGACCGCCGCTTATCACTGTTTTCCGATCGCGAAGCCAAAAGCCCCTAATAACAAACTCCAGACAGTACACAAAACTAAACAAGACCATATTCAAGCAACCCAACAAAACTCTTATCCAACCATTGCTATTCCCTCTCAAACCCGAACAGGTCGAATCCCTCCGCCCACCAGTAACCACCTTAGGTACCGCCTTGGGATCATCTGCCTTCCGGCAGTCATCCTGGAACAATGACATCAGCGAAATACCGTCCCCAAGAGCGTGATGGATCCTGTAAACGATGCAGTTCTGCTTCAGCAGCAGATGCAATTCCCACAAGGGCTTGTCTTCACTGAGTGGAGTAGTTACCGATAAATCCGCTAAATAGTCATTCACTATTCTCTCTACATCGTCATTGTTATCTGAGGAATCAACGTGGTTGTTGTCGTCGTCCTCGACGGCGTCTTTGGTGGTGGGATCTACGATAATGATGTGTTTGTCAATGTCAATCTCAGTTCTTTTCCAGTGCTCAACTCCTTTTTTGTCGCGAACCAGTAGGCTGCAGAATCTAGGGTGCTCCACCATGAGAGAGTTTCTAACGAAGGCCTTTATGGAGTCTACGTCTATGGGGTTTTTAACCCCGAATGCACAGTGGATTATCATGTCCATCTCAGGATGAAGCCAAATCCTTCCGGCGGGTGTCACCGGGTCGTCGCAGTTAATCTTTGACCAACCCATTGAAAGAATAAAGACTAGCTTGGTGTGCGTTAAATGCACCAAATAAGAGGCAAGAGTTCCCCGAGGGCTTCAAAGAAGGAAGCTTAGAAAAGTTTGATCTTCTTTCCTAGATATGCCTCCTTTTATAGTCATTTTTTGATGTCTTCTTTTGTCTTTAACATATATTGATGGAAAATTACACAATGGCTCTTCAAGTTCAATTTTGCCCACGTGTTTCATGTGATTGCTGTTCCATCATGGCCCCGTTTGGTTGGTGGGAAAGTAAAGTTAATCTGGAATCTAATTCTTTGAAAAATAAATCTATAGGAAAGTAAAGATATTTACATATTTGGATACGTATAAAAATTCTAATAAAAAAGTTGGGTGAATTTTTATTACGATGTTTGGTATACATCATTATTTTATAGAATGTAATTTATTTTAACATATTTTTCCGATTATAACCTTTTTACAAACAAAACAAAAATCAAATTAAAAGGAACTTTCTAGGTGAATCATTCTCTGCGAGCCTTTGCCGATTCATCGCTGTCCTTGTATACATCTCAATCCATTTTCTCGGCATCCAAACAGAGCGTTTCCCACCTTCATCAAGTCCATGACCTCCGGCCGATCTACGGCCACCGCTTCTTCACGCCTCCAGCGGCCTGTGTCTACTTTCGAGACCCGAGTCTCTCTTGTCTTGGCTCTCGCTACCCAGACGTCCACTGTTTCTCAACAACGCAAAAACTGTTTCTTTTGCTTCAATTCAAGTCCGTTGAGTGTTCTTAGTTTTTTGAGAAAAGACTCTGTTGAGTGTTGTTTCTAAATTTCATTATTTTTTCATAGTTTTCTTTTAGTTGGCAAATGAGAATGCCAAGTATGCATTCCCTAAGAGGTCCGAAAGCAGGAATATGGAAGAAGTCTTGATGGCAGGTAACTTTTTTTTATCACTCTTGATTGTTCAATTGATGTGAATAATTCTGTTCCATTCGATGTTTATGTTGTTTATCCTATTTTATTTCTGAAGTTCCGGATCTTGAAACTAAGTAGAAGAGAACAGTACGAGATTAGAGAAGTTGAGGTAATCTACAATGTGAATCCTTTTTTAAGTCCTGCCCTGGTATTTGTTTTGTTTGTTTTAGCTTAACTTTGCTTCTTTCTTGGCTTCACCATTTGTGTTTAAATTGGGGTAATTAAACAACATTACTTTATTGCAGAGACGATAATGCCTGTGGATTTGACATTACAAAATGATTCATCTTCTCGGATTTTGATCATGTTGGTGGGTAAGTAACAAGATTGCTATGGCCATAGAAATAACAATGATATTGAATCAATATCTCACACATTCATTAGTACTGGAAAGTGAAATTTTAAGTGTTTGTGCACCTGTTGATTGACATCACACAAATGTAACCAGTTCAAATTGTAGTCTTTTTCTTGCATTTTCATCTGTAACCAGTTCAAACTGCCTAAATTTCTTTTCGATTGTGGTTATTGTGCTTGTATTCAAATGTAGCTTCCCACTTGCAGGTTGTGGGCATTTTTGGTTAGTTGCTTGTTCATTCATATTGACAGATATGCCATCTCTGAACTTGTGGAAGGGATTTGAAATATGCTTCTTGCCTTTATAAGTTACTCTTGCCTATTCAAGTATGAATGTTATATTAGAAATGTTGACACTGAGAGACTGGAATTAGCATTTTTTTTGTGGGCTCTGCTTGTATGATCATAATCAACTTGCACCCCTGGAAAGGACATAAAATGCTCCATTCCTATTTTTGCAGGCAGTTCCATCATTTGTTATAGTTCGTTCTCTCACCTGTTCTCTGGCAAAGATCACCTCCGCTGCTTAATTCCATGTGCTATCGACCAGGTCATGCCCTTTCAGCGCTGAAGATCTGTTCAATCTGAATGTAATTTACTCCAAATGCTGCTTCAGCCTCTGACATCATTTTCTTGATTACACTGCAGTATAATCCCCCATTTATGCTTCCATTTCAATGTCGTAATGAGATTGTGTTAGAAGTAGAAAGGAGAGAAGATTAGTTGTTTGAGGGAAGATTAGTTATTTTTCTCTAATCTAAACTAAGATGATTGCAGTTTTTCAAATTCTGCTTTTACATTCTTTTTACGATTATCTATCAGAAATTGGTACAATTAACAATGTCTGCCAAGTAATTTAATAGATTTTGAATATGGATTGCCTTGAGAATTATATTTTGTCAGATTCATATGTATTTCCTGAGAAGCATGATCGTTAAAATCTCAAAATGTTCAGCTGATAGGAAATAATAGAACTTATAATTTGCTATGTCAACGTCAGGGTGCTTAAAGAATGACAGATGAGTAACACAAATTACTTTCAGAATAGTACATTCACAAACCCTCATGTTGCTTGAAGAATAGATGGCCCTGTCTCTGAAGAAACACAATTATTATCCAACAACTGCTCTTTACGGCTGACAAAGGAATAGAACAATTAAGCTCCTAAGTCAATTGATAAAAAGAACTTTCTCCCTGCTTCAATATAAGGAGCAATGATTGTAGTCCAAATAGTCAATATGAGACTATACTAAAGTACACAATCATCAACCCATCATACTTAAAAACAACTAAAAAACAAGAATGGAACTAGTTAAAGACTACTTCTCCAAGAAAACAAGAGGCGTTTTATTATAAGGA
>JAOTAX010160518.1:0-14306 GCA_025629825.1 Erythroxylum guanchezii
TTAACACGAGTCGGTCGTGTTATTGGGCGTGAAAATCTTTCACGGGTAGTTAGGTTGCGGGCCGGTTACATAGATTGAGTCTTTCGGGTTAGATCAATCTTGTGTAATTTTTGTGAACTACAGTGAAAGAATTTAATTTGAGTAAGGGCCTCACAGACGTAGGCAAGGTGTGCTGAACTGCGTTACCAAACATCGGTGTTTTCATTATTTTGCATCTGTGAGATTTTATTCTATTGGTGCCAAAGAAATTTGTGGATAGGTTGCGAAATAATTACCCATCTTCAGTTTTTCATATATGTATAACCGTAATATATGTGTAAAACTAGCAGCGGAAAGTATAACCGAAACCAATGTATATACCTCCAGCCATTGCCTCCACCGTAGATCTGAGAAGTTTCTGTAGCGTTGGAGCTTTGAGTTTGTTCTATCCTCTTCCTTAAGCAAAACCGATGGTGTACAACAATGCTAGGCGAGGATAGGACCCGGAGCTATCGTTTTTAACAACCAAAAACACTCAAGTCTCTGGCCATCACAGAGAAGAAGAGTCGGGTAGATGGGCAACCGAAGATAGTGGTAAGGCATTTCACTTTTAAATGGACCACGTTAATAATGAGCATAAAACTTACAATATGGACCCTTAAACAGCTAGTCTTTGAGTCGGAAGGCACTGAGAAGAGATTTTGTTTAAAGAACTGCTTAAAGCTGGATAAAGATGAATGCCAGGAAGTTGCTGATGTACTATTAAGATATCACAAGCCAAGGGTATGTAACTATCTTTTTTCCTCTTCTTTATTTTGTGTTGGTATAATCACTAATTTGAGTTTTGTGTTCTTGTGGTTTAGGTTAAATATCGTATAGATTATCCTGGAAGTAGAATACCAGAGTGGGTCAAGTATCAAAGTATGGGTGATTTAGTGGAAGTCCTCATTCCTTCTCATTGGCTTAATCGTCATTTGTTGAGGGTTGCTTTCTTTGTGTGCGTTAAGTCTTTGAGGAAAGTTTTTCATTATGGGGATCTCAATATTAGATGTGATTGCTGTTTTGGAGACAATAACCATGTTTCCTTCCCAGATTCAACAATTTGTGAACAGGCCATTGGGGATGCACTTAAGGAGCACGTGGTAGTCGTCTTTCATGATATATTTTGCCATTCGATCTATGGACATGATTATTCGTTAGGGGATGTAGCCTTGTTCAAGTTCAGTTTAAACTATTGTGGTGGAATTATGGAAATCCTGAACTGGGGGGTCACTCCAGTGTGTTCCCAAGATCAAGATGAACCCTGTCAAACATTCGAGTTTCCTACTCCAAAGTCCACGGTGAAGATAGAAGAAGCTGTTGTTGTGGACTCAAAAGTCAGAAAAAGAAGGAAAAAAACTGTATGTGGACAACCGTCCACCTGCAAGAAGAAGAAAAAAATGAAGGCCAGCTGTGGACATACGCGTATAGAAGAAGATTAAAAAAAAAAATGAAGGCAGGCCAGCTGTGGACAGTCGGCGCATAGGAGGCATCCTCTGCCTAACTTTGTCTTAGCCCAAAAACGTCGTCATTCTAATGACAAAAATTGACAGCTGATGGAAAAATTCGCACACACAGTTAGTTTTCCAATTTTCACTGCGACTCTACATCCTTGTTGGCTTCATCTTCATTCTCGCTAGTGCCCAAAAATTGTCATATGTTCTCAATCTGTTTGCCATCGCTTTCTCCCTCATCACTCTCTGTTCAGATTTGACCATTTTGGGGCTTTCTATTGTGATATGTTGAGCCAATATGCTATTTGTTGTAGTTATGACATCCAATTATCATGTAAGGCTATTGTCCTTCCAGATCTACTGATGCAAAATTTCGAGCACAGGCAGTTTATGTTGATTTCATGAAGCAATGGAATATTGGAGTTTATTTCTCGTTAAGGTTGGTTTGACAACTCTTTCTACAAATATGTTTGATATGAAATTTGCTTATGGCCATGTATTTGATAAGAGTATTTGGTTCTTGAATGTGCACAGGTTTCAAGAAATAGCAAGGGCTCTGGATTCAGCACTCTCAGCTACCACTCTCGTACCTGTTCAGAATGGAGAATCCCATGGCTTAACTTTGAAACAGAGTACCACTCTCTTGGAGAGCCCCTGCTATTTCTTGTTGGAGGGAAGATCTTCTTATTGTCTCTTCCTCAGACAAGTTCCTTCGCTTATGCTTACAGCTGCTTTCAAGGCCTTATGTTTTATAGCAAATTTGATGTATTTGATTGACAATGTCCATGAAAGACATAAGTCCCACGGTGCTAAATTCCTATTTATTGCCTTACATATAGTCAAGCTGGTTGACATCTGGATTGGCTGCTAGGAGGATGGGTTAATATTGGCACCACATCTGGGTCTGAATGGGCAACTTCTGCTGCTCCCGATGATTTTGTTTACGTATGTATTATTTCGTGATTCTACCATATCTTTTACTTAGAGTAGCATTTATGTGTTTGCATGTTTATTACCCTATAGTTCCCATCTTTCTCTGTCTACATTTGGCATTCGGTAGCATGCTTTGTCCATCTAAATTCTATTTTTTGTTCTACATTCTTGTACCCAGACTTGGAAACTATTTTTGCAGTGTACCAGATTGTATCAGCACCACTTGTAAATGCTTAATTAGCACTTTTTTTTTGCAGATTATTCATGACATTAATTTTCTCTCTAAGGAGGTTTATGTGAACTATATTGAACATCTAGTTAAGCTTCTATCTTCATGTTCTGCTGATATTCTTGATGTAGTAAAGCAAAGCATATTGCAAGGTTGAAAATCATTGAATGATTTGGCACCTCTAGCTGTTAAAGCGATCACAGATGCATTGGTTGATAAGGCTGTCGAGGTAAAACTTTCTCATGAAAGGTTGCTCACTTAATTTGATAGGAATGCTTGAGCTTGAAAGCCCATTAGACAGTTTAATTCATTAACAAATTTATGGAATTTCCTTTGTTTGTAAATGTTGGACGGGACTTGAGACAGGTGAAGGGAATAACTGCAGCTTACAGGATAACCAATAAGCCTCTTCTTGTAAGACACTCACCCTATATCTCTGGTGTCCTGCAGGCACTAAAGGTGAAGTCTTGTTAGCTTGTTATTTTGTATCCTTTTTGGAATAAATATCGTAACTAGTTTTTCACATTTAGATTGGTTTTGGGTCTCATTCCTTGCTTCTTGCTGAAGTAGTATGTGATGTTTAAAAAGCTTGTGTTCCAAAAGTTAGTCTAACAAGAATGTAAGATTTTCATAACAGATGCATGGTGTACGTAACTTTGTAATGAAACAAGGACAGGTTTCTTTGTGGTAATGCAGATGCAGTAGGTTTTTGTCTATAACTAAACAGTCCTGTCAATGAACTTGTTTCCAATACCTAAGCTTTGTTGAAACTGCTTATAATCACATGTTTAATTCATTACTTTTCTGTAGTTCTATGGTCATCATAATGGATGCCTCTACAAGCTTCGAACTTATCTAGTCAAGTGCTTGAGTAATTATTCTTTGTCACAGGTGTTTCTGGATGGTGAACGAGCTATGGTATATTTGACTAAGGACACTAGGAATGAATTATTACATGGTGCTACAACTTATATTATTGGTTGCTACTATGAATTAGCTGCTGAACTCGTTAATGTGGTTGGTATCCAAAGAAGAACATCCTTTTCTAAGTATTTGAACTCCTGACGTGGACTTTTATCTAACTTTTTTGTGTCATTATCTAGGCAAGGAAAACTGTCTTCACTTTAGAAAATATTCTGGGACCCCTCCATTTGCTCCTCAATTAACTGGGCTGGCTGAAACTTGTTCTGGTGCGCCTTTGAAGTCAGCTGTTAAATCAAAGGTTATTGATTTGAGATTGTGTAGAAAGCTTGCGCTTTGAGGAAAGAGGACTCTTGTTCTACATTGCAGAAAAGATAATGCAACTAACTCTGCATTGAATTTGACACCATCTGTGTACCATTTGTAGTGCTTTAACATTTTTTCTTAGGTTCTATATTTTGTTTACAGAGATTATTTTTATGATATTTGACTGACCAAGATTACAATTTAAGAGCAATATTGCATAGAGTTTGTCAATTAGCATATGCTCCACTTATATTAAACAGCTTTTTCACTTTTCATATTTACTTATTTCATTTATCTCTGGCTGATTCCTTTGTCCTGGAATGGTTTGGATGATTGTTTACTGTTTGAAAAAAAATACTAGGAGAGCTGATGTTATGGCTTTCAAGTTTTGTACATGAATCATCACTTTGGATTTCTCCTTTAAAAGGGGTATTTGAAAAGCTTCCAATTGAAGCATCGAGATTGTAATTTTGTATTGGTTTTGGATCAAGGGTGGTGATTGCTTAGAGACGCAGTATTTGGGACCTAACAAGTATGGCCTTCTGGTTCCATGTTCCTTCTCATTACAGTTAGGAAGCAGTATCACTAATTTGCTTCCATCGGCCAAGTTTGAAGGGTTCTTCATGAGATTCCAATGTCTAAATTATTTGAACTTCTAACTAATAATATAGTATTAACAAAACAAATACAGATGTTCTCATGAAATCAAAGGTAAGGGTATATGCATCCAAATCTCTGACGTGCCATGAACATGTAAAGCATGAAGTTTAAGAAGATGAAGATGAATAATTGGTTTAGGGGAAAAAGAGGCATAATTTTAGTTCACATTATGTTATGTACTATTCACAAACACCTTATCAGCAAAAGAGAAGAGCATATTAAATAAAAAAAGGGGAAAAAATTCAGGTTCATTTTCTCTGTCCAACATAGTAATGCAAAAAGTTCACAAGAAGAAAAGTCAAATCTTTCTCTGACCAACATCTGACGCAAGTTATTTAAAACATTTTTGCTTCATTTTACATATGTTTTTTTTATTGAATTCGATTAAAAATCTCCTAACCATCTAGAAACCTTAGGTTTTCGCATTTTTTTTAAGGAAAACTTTGAATCAGAAACATATATACATAATACATAGTTTTTTTAGTTACAAATAAGGTGGTAATGATTAATGAACCAGCAAGATTAAAAAAGTTTAGCCATAACAAAAGGCTTAGATTGGATTTAAAATTTAAATCAAACCAAATTTCAATTTTTTTTAAAGTTTAAGTCTAAAATTAGTATAATCTAATCGAACTGAATTTTGTTTGTTAGTTTTAGGATAAATTAGTCAATTTCCTAAAGCAACTCTCTAATTTTAACGTTAAAAAAGCATAGGAAGTATGAAAGACAAAATAGAATTACCATGTTTTACAATTTCTATAGTTACAAATAGGAGTAACAGTGAATTGGGTTAGTTTTGACTTAAAATTACTTTTAGTTCAAGTTCAATTTAATATTTAAATTTTAAAATTTTAAAATTTAAACTGTATATAAATTAAATCAAATCAAATCAAACATTATTCAGTTAGTTTAAATTTTAGATTTAAATTTTATATAAATTTAGTTAAATAAAATATTGTTTAGTTAAGCTAAGATTATTTTTTTATAAATTAATCTAATATATATTCAATTAATCATCTACAATGCATGTTCACAAACTTCAACATTATCAAACATTTAAGCACAAATGGTCTAATATATATCATATATGTAATTGTCTACCGTTGTTTCTTTCCTATAAATCAGTCCACGGTATTGTTGTTCAATTATCTACTGGTGTTTATGTTCAGTTCTACATATTGGAATTGTCATTCTTGCATCCTCTCTTATACTCAAGAATGTGCTTCATATTCCAAGTTTCCATGTTAATATGCTGTAAACGAGTCAATTAACTGCGAACCATCGTTACAATCTCATATTTTCCACTGATTGTTGTCATATTCAGGAGCTGAACACTTGGACAATGATTGGAACTACCAAAATTAAGGTAGCACTATTATTGTTTGAGGCTTCTTCAGCTTCTTCTGGTTTAAAATTCTTTATCAGTTTACATGCACATTCTGCCGCTACTTTCTTTGATCTCTGGCATTTTCTCTTGAGCCATACACTAGTCAGTAGATAGTGAAAAAATATAAGGGGGTTAATTATTTTGCAAACTTTTTGCAAATTTCTTTGGCACCAATAAAATATAGAACAAGCTAAACTGAAATAATAAAAACACCAGAAATTTGGTAACGCAGTTCGGCACATCTTGCCTATGTCTGCGGGGCCTTCACCCAGCTTAATAACTTTCACGAAAATACAATAGATTTACTCAAGGCTTTACTAAGCTGACACCATTCAACCCTTGACACTATCCCTCAACCTCACTTCTCGTGAAAGAATTTCACACCCAATAGTACAATCGCCTCGTACTAACCTCAACAGAGGATTTTTCTCAACACTCTTTTGAAACAAGAAAAGTAACTAAATCACTTAAGAAAATAATAAACAAGAATAGCTCAAGTATTTAATCAACTGAAAATTAAATAACAAAAATACTTGAGACAAACGAAGACTTTCCTATGAATTTATCTTCTCGAAATAATCCAACCGAAGCTTTTCGCCATAGCTGATTCTTTCTTCATAAAACAAATTACCACAGGACATGTTAATTGCAGCAATAAGAAAACCACTGTGCCTTCACAGAAAACATCTCATCCACGAACACTCAAATTAACCCACGCAGGCTACTTCCACTTTCTATCAAAGGTGAGACACCATATTCGTCAAATAAAAACAAAAACAAATAGATGGCCAGCTGAACCAAAATACCCACTGCAGATTTTTGCTGCTTGAATAAAAAATTGCCCATTGCAGATTTTTTGTCAACTTGCGTAAACCTCTCTACACCGTCCTCACCAAGGAGATATTCACATATATTAGAAGATTTCAAAGATTCCACTAAATATAGGAGGTATATTCACTGTCCATCATCAAGGTGCCACATCATCACAGAATCATGCCCATCATCACTATGCCACACTTACACAATAACCAAAGAGCTGCAGATGGATTTTTTTTGGATTTCATCCTTATCACGTGTATCTCATAAATTCCTTTTTAAAATCAAATAAGGAGGCAATAACTATATGGACTACTATTAAAACACAAACTCCATCTTTTATATGTCCAATTTAAAAATGTCAAAACCAAACAAAGAATATATAAAATATATTCTAACAGATAGAATAAATTTGTTGAATAAATCACATCCTCACATCTCTAGTAATTCCTTGGATTCATATATTATTTGTCCTGTGGTAAAGCAAAAGAGATTACCATTCCCTTTCCATTTTCCAATCATTACACGTCCATTTGGGCTTGTTCACATGGACATTTGGGGACCATATTCTGTTGCATCATTGGAGGGTTATTAAAGGTGTATGAGTATTTTATTGATACCACAAAATCTGCAGAAGTTCAATTGTAGATATACCAGAATCTGTAGTAAATTGTAGATATACCAGAATCTGCAGTAGTTTAACATCTTAGTTGTTTATATTTTTTTATACTGATTATTCTCCTTGATATTAGGGATTTCATGTACAGGTCTGTTACTGCATAATTGTATTTAAACGTTTGTTTAGTGATTGAATAAGACACGATAGAATTCTTTTCACTCTTGTTCTTTACATGGTATCAGAGCCTACAAAGCTCCAAAGAGCCTGATCCATTTTTGTTCTCGACTATTCTCTTATAGGTAATACATCTTAATGGACCACTCGACCACTTCCGTCATCAATGCTGATCACACCACTAGAACTACTACTGTCGTTCAATTCAACCCAGCATCTCAACTGCCTATAAAATTAACTGGGAGTGTCAATTTCTCTACCTGGAAAGCTCAGTTTTCCATGCTTATGCACGACCATGACCTCTTTGGTCATCTCGACGGTTCTTTACCACCTCCGCCACGCACAACTGGTGCCAGCCAAGAACTCAATCCTGCATTTAACATTTGGTTTCGTCAGGACTAGCTTATTCAAAATGCTTTAATGGCATCCGTCAACCTTACCATAGCTTCCACAGTTGCCACAACAACCTCAGCACGTCAGGCTTGGGAGTCTCTCCACACAGCCTTTGCAAACATGTCCAAAACCAGGGTGTTTAGCCTGCGCGACCAGCTTGCCCAATTCACTAAAATTCTCAACCTATGGCAGACTATTTACATCGAGTTCGCCCCTTTGCAGACGAACTAGCTCAGGTTGGTGCTCCAATTGACAATGATGAACTTGTTGTCCAGATTCTCCGTGGACTTGGCACTGAATATCATGAAATCTTTGCAGCCATACATGTGCGCGACACCACCATCACTTATGAAGATCTCTACGACAAGTTATTGGATCATGAAGTCTTTCTTCATCATGAGGAAACCTGACAAACTCCTGCTCCCGTTACCGTTACCACTGCCGTTGCACAACGCAGCAAAAAGTCATCCAGCTACAATCTCAGAGGTACTCGTCGCTCCTCAAACAACAACCCATCGTGGCACTCTATTGACCGCCCCTCAAACAACAACCCGCCCCCTGGCGCTCTACAGACCGCCCCAATAACTAGTCACCTCACTGGCATAACAATCATAAGTCAGCCCCATGGCAAGATAATAACACTCATACTGATCAAGTTCGTTGCCAACTCTGTAGCAAACTAGGTCATGAAGCGGATGTGTGTCGTTCTCGGTGGCACAATCATCTTGAGGCAAGGGCCAAATTTGCCATGGGTCACCAACGTCCAAAACAACACTGGCTACTCGACTCTGGAGCATCTCATCATGTCACAACTGAGCCACATCAAATGCCGGAGTATATTGGTTCTGATGGTATTTCAATGGGAAATGGTACAAAAATAGCTGTTACGCATTCTGTTTCTACTCAGTTATTTGCCTCAAACAAAGTTTTTAAGCTTTCTAATACTCTTTGTGCACCTGACATAAAGCATAACCTGATTTCCGTTTCCAAATTTTGTTGTGATAATCTAACATCTGGTGAATTTTTTCCCTCTCATTTTTGTGTGAAGGATCTACACTCGAGGATTTCGTTGGTGGGCCGGAGTAAAGACGGACTGTACGAGTGGCCCAAAACATCACAACCTCCACCCCAAGCTTACTCTGTCAATAAACCTACCACAGTTAGTATGTGGCATCACAGACTCGGACATCCCCATTCCCGCATTTTGAATTTTATTTTCAATAACTTTTCGCTGTCATTTGCTGATCGGGACAAATTTCATTTTTGTAATTCTTGCCAATCTAATAAAGCTCATCGCCTACCGTTTTCTGAGTTCACTCTCTCAAGTAAGCAATCTTTCCAAACTCTTTTTAGCGATTTATGGGGACCTTCTCCTGTCCTTTCGATTGACAAAAAATTGTACTATTGTATCTTTGTCGACCAATTTTCCAAGTACGTATGGATTTACACTTTAAAAAACAAAAGCGAGGTTAACCACATCTTTCAATCTTTTCATCCCTTGATGGAAAACCACTTCAATACAAAAATTTTATCACTTTATACCGATGGTGGCAGAGAGTTTAAAAGTCTTGACCCTTATTTGAAATTCAATGGCATTGAACACCATGTAAGTCCACCATACACACCTCAAAGAGTTGCTATTGCTGAACGACAACATCGGCACATAATCGAAACTGCCAAAACTCTTCTTTCTGAGGCCTCACTACCCCCCACCCTTTGGTCTTTCGCCTGTCAGCATGCCATCTATCTTATAAATCGTCTCCCCACCCCTCTATTGAATTACAAATCCCTATTTGAAATATTATTTGGTAAATCTCTCGACTACAATTTGTTAAAAATTTTTGGTTGCCTTTGTTATCCTTGGCTCAAGCCATATACCACTCACAAACTTGAACCCCGGTCCACACCGTGTGTATATTTAGGTGTATCACTTAGTCACCATTGTCATCAGTGCTATGACCCAAGAACCTCGAAAATATATTTGTCTCGGGATGTTATATTCTTTGAAATTGTGTTTCCATTTAAAACTTTATTTTCTTCCTTGCCGCATAACTTCCAAAACCTGGAATGGGAAATGTTACCAGCCCACATGCTATAAAAGCCCACATCTCCTCCTCCTACGATTACTCAAGATTTACCCTCTCCTATTAACCTACCTTCCATACAAGCTTCACCCTCACATCAGCTCCAAACGACTTCTTAATCACAGTCAGTCCACTCAGGCGCTGCTCCAACAGTTGCCTCATCAGGTACGGTCTCTCCTTCCTCTACCCCTAAAACAACTGAAACCTCTCCACTTAACCCCCTACCAGCTAAACCATATGTATCATATCCTCTATACACACGCCCAACTACCAAATCACCTTCCCCTAAACAACCACACATTGTCTATCACCGTCGTTCCCAACGACTGATACGCCAAATTTCACCAGATATCCCTGCCCCTCATACATCAAACCCGCCCCCAACATCCCCTCCTTCTTCCCATCCCACAACCGATGAGACATCTGAACAGTTACCCACCACTGCCAATCGTATTGTTACTCGCTCACAACATAACATTTACAAACCCACAAAAAAATTTGACTATCTAGCCAACCTATCACCCACCGTTACCCCTACAACTCTCCGACAAGCCCAAAAACATAAAGAATGGAGAGAAGCCATGAGAGCAGAATTAGCTGCTTTATTGCGCAAAAAAACATGGGAATTGGTTCCTAAGGATCACATGAAAAATGTAGTTGCTTGTAAATGGCTTTACAGGATCAAACGCAAACCAGATGGGTCAATCGATCGCTACAAAGCACGTCTTGTTGCCAAAGGGTTCACTCAACGTCCAGGTATTGATTATCATTCTACCTTCAGTCCTGTGGTGAAACCAACGACAATTCGTGTGGTCTTGTCTCTTGCTATTCAACAGAATTGGGTACTTCGCCAACTTGATGTAAACAATGCTTTTCTTCATGGCGATCTTGACGAAGAAGTCTACATGTCGCAACCTCCAGGCTTTGAGTCACCCGAATTCCCTGATTATGTATGTCGACTCCGCAAAGCTATATATGGCCTTAAACAAGCACCGTTAGCTTGGTAAACTGCTCTTACTAATTATTTGAAGACCCTTAGGCTTGTAAAATCCAATTCAGATCCATTTATGTTTATATTGCGTTCTGGCAATGTTAACATTTTTGCTCTCATATATGTCGACGACATCATCATCGCTGGCAGCAATGAAGTTGTGGTTAAACAGGTGATTTAATTTCTTCTGTTGCTCGTCATTTTTCTATCAAAGATCTGGGCCAATTACATTACTTTTTGGGTATTGAAGTTCTTAGAAGTGCTAATGGATTGATTTTATCTCAAGCCAATTACATTAATGAATTGTTGACTGATGAAAATATGCATGAATGCAAAGCTGCCCAAACACCTACGAGCACCACCGCTATACTACGAGTCAATGATGGCTCTTCTCCAGTTGATGCAACTCGATATCGTCGAGTACTCGGTAAACTTCAATATTTATCTTTCACTAGGCCGGACATCAGCTTTTCTGTCAATAAGCTGTCACAGTTCATGCATGCACCGTTGGAGTTACACTGGACAGCACTAAAGCGAGTCCTACGCTACCTACGTGGCACCTCTCAATATGGCTTACGTCTATTTCGCAACTCAGGTTTCCAACTTTCCATGTACTCGGATGCCAATTGGGATGGAGATGTTGATGATCGCAACTCCACCTCGGGTCACATTCTATTCTTTAGTATAAATCCTATCAGTTGGTCTTCCAAAAAACAACCAACAGTGGCACGATCTTCCACCGAGGTTGAGTTTAAAGCAGTTGCCAATGCTGTATCTGAGGTCACGTGGGTCAAACACTTGCTGATTGAGTTGGGTGTTACCTTGCCACTTCCATCCACTATATACTGCGACAATGTTGGTGTTTTGTATCTCAGCAAAAATCCGGTAATTCACAGCCGAATGAAGCATGTGGCTGTTGACTTCCATTATGTTCGTAATCAAGTACAGAATAAAGACCTTTGTGTAGTTCATGTTCATACAATGGATCAGTTGGCTAATGTCCTTACCAAACCGCTACCGAAAATGGAGTTCGATCGTAATTTCTCCAAGCTTGGAGTTGTTTCCAACTGCCCAGCTTGAGGGGGGCATAAAGGTGTATGAGTACCCTTATTGATACCACAGAATCTGCAGAAGTTCAATTGTAGATATACCAGAATCTGCAGTAGTTTAACATCCTAGCTGTTTAGATTTTTTTATACTGATTATTCTCCTTGATATTAGGGATTTCATATACAGGTCTGTTACTGCATAATTGTATTTAAACGTTTGTTTAGTGATTGAATAAGACACAATAGAATTCTTTTCACTCTTGTTCTTTACAGTTATCCCTATTTCCTAACCATAGTAGATGATTTTACCAAGGTTACCTGGGTTTTCTTGTTGAGAGCAAAATCAGAAGCTTCTATATATGCTTGTCGTTCAATTTAATTTACCACTTAATAAAAAAAAAATCAATGTTTATTTGGTATCCCATGGGCTATAAGCTTTATGATCTTCAATCTCATACCACTTTCATTTCCAAAGATTGTCTATTCAACGAACATGTTTTCCCTTATTCTTTTGCTTCTCCTTCTACTTCTTTTGTTTCTTCCTCTCCTTCCCCTTTATTTTGATTATTCTCATTTGTCTTCTTTGCATTTAGTGTCTGCAGATACACTTAATCAGTTGCATCATTTGTATCCATCATCCTCTAATTACAACTCATCTTCGTCGCCATCACCAATATTCCATGTGTTATCACCTGAATTTGAACCTTCATCACCTCCATCTTCTACACATTCTGCAGCCTCTGCACCTCTTGTACCTCCAGCACCTCCTGTTTGAAGAAGTACCAGAATATCTAAACTCCCTTCCTATCTTTCTGACTATCGTCATCATCTTCCTTCTTCTTCCTCTTTAGTTCACACAACACCTTATCCCATTCATCATTCCATTTCTATAGCTTGTCTTTCTTCCTCCTATAAACAATTTACTGAATCATTAAATAACATTGATGAACCTCAAATCTATTCACAAGCTGGTAAGTATGTTCATTGGAAGGATGCTATGAAATCTGAAATTGATGCTCTGTAGGATAATCAAACTAGGTCTATAGTTCCTTTGCAACAACTAGTCATGATTTAATTGCCTATTCAAACAGTGACTGGTGCGTGTGCGTGGGTGGGTGGGTGCGTGGGTGTGGTTATGTGTTTATAATATCGAGTATTATATGTGTAAAAATCTTAAGAGTTATATGACTAATTTACGATGGGTTGCGTGTGCGTGTGCGTCGCATATGGATGCTTTTTTCGGAGTGCATTTTACTTAGATGGTTATTCCACCAAGCCTAACACAACATCATTTTGGTGTCCTACCATTTTATTTTAAGTATGTATATATATATATATATACTAAAGACGAATTGGATGGACGACCACGCAATCCATCCCACTTGTCCATTTAATTTAACAGTTAATATTTATTTCTCGTCTCTCTTATGCATCTCACACACAGATACTCTCGAATGTTCTCCTTTTTCATCATCTCTCTTATGCATCTCACACACAGACACTCTCGAATGTTCTCCCTTTTCACCAGAAACAGGTTTATGAAGCCAAGGCATTCCATGAAGGAAATCTGACGGAAGTGAGGCCAAGGGGATGTTTCACTGTTTCCACTGCGATCGTGGATCTGGTAGAGCGCCAAAGTTCTTGAGACGACGGGGTTTGAGTTTTGCCGAAATATCTTTCCAGGTACGTGTTCTGATTCTCTCCAGATCTGCTCTTCCGTGCTCGGATCTTCACACACGGTACGTTTTCACTCTCTGATTCTCTCTTCCTGATCTCAATTCCTCAGTTTTTAGCTTTGTCGAAATGTCTTTCCAGGTACGTGTTCTAATTCTCTCCAGATCTGCTCTCTCCGTGCTCGGATCTTCACACACGGTACATTTTCGCTCTCTGATTCTCTCTTCCTAGTCTCGATTCCTCAGTTTTTAGCTCTTCTCTTGCTTCAGTCTGGATCCGTTGCTTGTGTAAAGAATGATTCGAGAGCTTAACGACTAATTTCTGGGATATTTAGCTCTCTCTTTCTCTTGTAGTTTCTGGGTTTTGACCGAGTTTCAGTGGGTATCGCCAGATCTGCTCTCTCCGTATAGGTATATATGTTTCCCAATTGTGTTCGGTTAATTCTGTTGTAGAAAGTTTGTGACTTTTAGATTAATTTTTCAGGGATTGTTGTTGCGTGAAAAGATGGGATTTTTTTGGGTTTAACTTTGGGATCGAGTTCTGAAAATGGGGAGGAAATTGTTATGGTGATTGTTATAGTTTACATCATATGGACTTA
>JAOTAX010160683.1:0-14292 GCA_025629825.1 Erythroxylum guanchezii
GATCAGAGGCCAGTAGCATGCTCAGTCAGTGAATGCAATGAAATCTATCAGTCTGACCCAACATTACCATAATACCCCTTTGCTACCAGTAACGGGATGTTACAGCTACAGATAAGATATTTCAAGCGATTTAATTTTAGCTTTCCCTAGTCTCATAGTTTTTCAAAGGAAAACATAAGTAACGAAAATGGGGACGGCCTCAGTAGCTAAAAAGTAAGCCATTAATTAGTGACTAGGCGCTTATCATCTAAACCATATTAATAGTAATAGTAGGAAATGATTGTCATACCATGATAAAATGAAGAACGTAGCACATAGAGGAGCTCATCAACGGAATTGAGAGCATTTAAGAAATTACTCTAAAGGATTATTCCAGCAGAAATGATTCGTAGAAGGTTTTTTTTCCCCCTTTAAGACCTAGTCGGAACCAAATCTTCCATTACTAAAACTAGGTCTTGGTCAAGTTGATTGTATTAGTTATTGTCCGTACGTCATCCATTTACTTTTCTTTAAGTAGAATCTTAAAGAGTTGCTCTTATCTACCACCACACAACGTAGAAACATTCAACTGAAGTCATCTATAAATAGCATGTTTCGCAGGCGCCACTACTCATACCATAAACAAGCACCAAAAGCTATATACTTAGAGCTCCAATTAGTTTGGTCTTGTGAACCATGGAAAAGCTTCACGACCTTCTTCTTCTCACTCTCTTGGCTTTAACTTCTTCACTAGTTGCCTCTGCGTATGATCCTAGTCCTCTTTGGGATTTCTCTGTAGCCATCAACGACCCAGCCGATGGTGGTATGTGAGATTACAATTGATACAAATAGTTTACTAAAATTTTTCTTAATACTTAAATTCTCTATATTTTAGCCACTTGTGTTTCTGCAAGTGAAAACATGGTTTTGGTCATCTACACTGGCTGATTTAACAAATTGTTGTCCTCACATTTGCAGTGTTCGTGAAAGGGAAGTTCTGCAAAGATCCAAAGCAAGTAAAAGCAGAAGATTTCTTCTTTCCAGGCCTCAACAAACCTGGAAACACTGCTGCAACCCCACAAGGTTCTGCTGTGACTCAAGTGTTTGTCGATCAACTTGCTGGACTCAACACTCTTGGAATTTCATTTGCTCGTCTTGACTTTGCACCATATGGCTTAAACCCACCTCACACTCACCCTCGTGGCACTGAGATCCTTGTAGTTGTGGAAGGCTCTCTCTTTGTTGGGTTTGTGGCATCTAACCAGAATAACAATACCCTTTTCACCAAAGTTCTGAATCCTGGAGACGTATTTGTGTTCCCGATAGGTCAAATTCATTTCCAACTAAATGTCGGAAAAGGTAATGCATTTGCATTCGCCGGTTTCAGCAGCCAAAACCGTGTTGTCATCACAATTGCAAATGCTGTCTTTGGATTAAAGCCACCCATTAGCGCCGACCTTCTTGCCAAGGCATTCCAAGTAGGCAAGAGTGTCATTAACTATCTTAAGAAACAATTCAGCTGAAAAACCGATAATAGTGAAAAACCAACATGAAGACGGGTTTGTGTGATTGTTGTCTTCAGAGTTCATGGTTTATTAAATAAGTAAAGTTCACTTTGTATTAAACAAGTAATATATTAAAATGGGTTACTTATGTACCACAGTGTCTTCAAATGCTACTCGATTTCAGAAATTACAAAAGTGTCAATTTGTTTGATCAATAGCTTTATCTCTCCTAGAATATCTATGTACATCCCAGCTTCAATTGTTGTGCTTTCCGCGCAGTTTATCTAAATTACATGTTTTGTTTAGGGTGATTTGTTTCTTTTTATCTAAATAACATGCTTAATGTTGAAATTATGTCAGTGAGTAAATGTGGGTTGGGACTACTTCAATTAATAGATATGGATATAGAATAATAAGCTACGGAAAGAGGATCCTTAGTATAAAGTTGAAATTCTAATTTCAGACCCAAGTTCGGTGTAATCATAAAGTTAAAATATAAGTAATGCTAAATTGATCACTTGTGAAATCATCCAATTTATTCAATATGTAAATAGGGGTATACATGAAAAGCATATTACTAAAACTTGTTTTGAAGTACTCTCTTCATGTATATTAACAACCTTTTCCAAAGTACATCAGAAAGTAAAACTCTTTTTGAAGTACTTTTAAAAATATATTAGTATAAATTGTTTAAAATTTAGAATTATAATGAAGAGGAATGCATTCCTACCTTTTCATATCTGATATGATTGTTTTAAGAAATACAGGAGATATAATATGTTTGAAGTTTCTTGTAAATAAACTTTTTGATGAATTTAAATAATCTATTGTGTCTTTCATAGCATGGTTACTAGGAAATGTATTTTTGTAAACATTTGAGGTATGCAAAATATGACAAAATATCATTACATCTTTCTTCTTTTTAATTTATAATAAAATTTTCTTTAAAAAATTTCGTTAAAAAATAACTGCAAAACATATATAATATGAACATTAAATGTGAACTAATCAAATGTTACTGATGTGATAATTCAATTCAAGTTTTAAATCTAATTAGAACTAATGCAATTGATTTAAATTAATAATTTGTTATAATTATCTTATTTTTAATTAGATTTAATTAGTTTGATTCAGATTTAAGAATTGAACAAAGTCTTTGTATTAATAACGTTTCATTCATCCACATATAATATTAATATCATTTATATTTATCTTTATTTTTAACAAAAATTTAATAGAAAGAATGTTTTTCAAAATTGAAAAACACAATTTTTTTATAAAAAATTAAAGATTAAAGAGATTTTCAAAAATTATTTAAAATATAGAAAAGTTTTATATCCTTTACATTTTTTGTATGAGGTGTTTAAATTTTTTAATTTGTAATATTAAATTATAAAACTACTTAATCATAAAGCAATTACGATGTTGGTAAGTTGTCGTATTAATTTAACGTGGCAGATGAACTAACATATAAGTATTAAATTCTATCAACAACTATAATTAAAAGAGTCTTTAATTGAAAAATTGACGAGATGATTGTTTCGTAAAACTTTCAATTCTTTTCTGACAAACACAAAAATCAAAAAAATTAAAAGCATCAAAGATAAACAATACAGAGATTTGTTAACGCAGTTCAGCACACCTTGCCTACGTCTGCGGGCCCTTACTCAGCTTGATCACTTTCACAAAAGTACAATGGATTTACACAAGGCCTTAATAGGCTGATCGACACCACTTAATTCGTGAAACTATCTCTTAACATCACTTCTCGTGAAAGATTTTCACACTTAATTACACAATCGACTCGTGCTAACCCTGACAGAGGATTTTTCTAAACAACTTTTAATAGAAAACAATTAAACAAACAACTCAACAGATCAATCAACTAAGAATAGAACAAAAATACACTTAAGATAAAAGAGAAAACAACTTCCCGAAAGGTTCAACTTTATTAAAATAATTATGAATGTTGTCGTAGCAAACTATGGATTGATTTTGCAAACTCCAACATCAACTCACAACAGTAGAGGAAGACATCGCACACATCTAATCAAGAAAATACGCCTTCGGTAGAAGATGCTCACAATGGACAAATAGACTTAATCGCGAGCCATGCAGTGAAAACTCAACACCAAGCCATGAGCAATTCAAGATGTCGCACCGATAAAGAACTATAAGCTCACGTACAAAAGCTTGACATACTCAAAATCAATTAACCAGTAAACTCAACTGCCCACATACGAAAATACCACCTAGAGATTTTTTTTGCTACATACGTATGGACCACACACCATGGGTTACGTCATCCACCAAGAAAATCAACACCATAGAGATTCTCGTCATCATCAATAGATTAAAAAATAATATCCTAGCCACTCATATTACTCCCTCCAAGAATCAACCGTATCTCACCATAAACTCGAAAATCACAAAAAAAAACTTAAGCTATTTTCAACAGAAAAACTTAATTGACGCACACCCATAGAAACCAACAAAAGCCGTCAATAAAGACTCCCAAAATACACATCGTCAAAGAACCCCAATACAACACACAAACCCCTTATTGGCTATCCAAAACATCCAACAGTCCATTTGAAAATTGCAAACGTGATATGCCATAATTTGTCAGATAATAGACTTCAATTTAGTGTAACATTCTTTCACAATTATAAGTGTACCAACTATATCTTTTTGAAACTGAGTCCAATTAATATTTAATATGTCCAATTAATAAAAAGGATGTCAGAACTAAATAAAAAGATATATATTATATATCTTAACAATCTCCCCCTTTTTGGCATTTTTGTCACAACTGTTAAGCTCCCCCTAAATAACATAATTGGACATATGAATATTGAATTCACAATGCTCTCCATCAATTTAAGATCCAATAGGCAACACATTCACAATGAAAGCATATACATCAAATCCCAAAAGATCAAACACAACTTCAGTCAAATCTTATCTTCTCCCCCTTTGGGAGCCAAAAAGACAAACTCAAGGAGCGCTGGGAAATTGTAGAAATCACTGCTTTAAGTGACAAAAAGCTCCACTTGCCACTTGAATAATGCCTTCAATCATCTCAATTTTAGTAAAGAGAGCTATGTGAGGATTGACAGAAGTCGTCCCCGAGACATCCGTGGGGCCAAATGTGGTGTACAACAAATCCATTACCGGTGGTTGCTAAAAATCTTTGGAGTGATGTTTATCAAAGGCACCAACTTAACTATACTCGACTCCATCCTATGAACTTCATTGGCATATAAAAATTGAGAGATTAAGCACGGAAAGTATAGTAATGAATGTGGCTTATTCTTAATGGCCAAATAGCTTCAATAATGAGACGTCTAAGACTGAATCGCACCCTAGTACCAATCACATAAATCAATTTGCCCTCCGCCAAGTAGACAGAGACAACGTGTGTGCTCAGCATCCAGTTGATCACTACTAACTTAAAGAGCATGAAATACTTTTGGGTAAGCATAGAAGAAAAAGTACAAAGTTAGACGACGATGCAGTCAATTTTTCACCAGTTAATACCGGAGCAATTAAATCATCAGACACATTCCAATCATAATCATAAAGTTGATCACTAATCAGATTATCAAATCATAGAAACAAATTTAAACGATCAACATAAAAACAGACTACCTGACCTCGCAAATGTATTGACCTATAACTCAAAGCAGTCTTATTTAGAATATAACTAGTTAAATTGTACTAAAATTTTTTTACCAAATCTGAGTTAGTGCTGCGAAAGCAGTGAGGCTTGCAGTAAATCTCTCTTCAATTATAAAGTGTCTAGTCCATGTTGTTGAAAATCCTTTAAATTGATTGCACGGTTGAGAATGAACCTGACAGTGTTGAGAGCCGCCCATTTTTGTTTAGCCGTGGAGAAGTAGAACTTGAAAGAAATCACATCGTTCACTATTAGGTGGACAGAAAAATATGTAGTGGTGGTCGAACTGTTTTTCGAGCTTACTCCTTTGTACATTTCAGAGGAGCCATAGGAGGCACAGTCGATGGAGCAACTACTGTGGGAGTCTCATCAGAATCTGAAGTAGAGTCTTCAACCATGGATAATATGACCCGAGTAACATCATGCTCAGGATTTGGTACTTTCTCGCGAAAAAAATTAGTGTCAAGAATATCAATAGGAGCCACCAAAGATGAGTAAGCCCCAGTGAATCTCATTTTGGGTGTTCGATTGAGCATTAATCGACTTGAACGGCGTGATGGACTACTGCTTTCTTTTCTAACATCGAAGGGGATGTTTTCTCTTTATTCTTCCCCATATTTTCAAAAAAAACTACCAAGACCCAAACAAAATCAACAAATTGGAGCTACTGTGAAGTGAAAAGAAGCAATACAGTAGAGAGAAGAGATGTGTCTTCAGTTGAGGTTCACAAATTCCACTTAAACATTGAGTTTGCGATGGAGAAAACTTCAACAAAATTTCGTGGGTGCTTGGGAGCTTGAGACTATAGCCACTTGAGTGATTTCGAGCTTTGGAGTGGACAGATATGAAAGGTGGAAGAAGGGCGCTGGCGATAAAAAGAAAGGCACTCAAGGATTTTGAATCCCTTGGATGAAAAACGCACCGTGTTTTTTAATTTTAAGAAATATTACATCAATAATGTAAAACACAAAGTCCTAAAGCTCCTCGAAGAAGTTCAATTCTTACTGCATCAATAGGTTTCGTAAAGATATCCACTAACTACTTTTCCGTAGATACATGTGACAAAGTG
This sequence comes from Erythroxylum guanchezii, assembly GCA_025629825.1. Classification (NCBI taxonomy): domain Eukaryota; kingdom Viridiplantae; phylum Streptophyta; class Magnoliopsida; order Malpighiales; family Erythroxylaceae; genus Erythroxylum; species Erythroxylum guanchezii. The sequence continues at coordinate 6,233 of JAOTAX010160683.1, forward strand.
ACTATTTTGTTTTCCACAAGCTCTTGAAAATAGTGGTACCTTAGATCGATGTGTTTCATTCTTGAATGATGAATTGAATTCTTAGAGATTTCTATGGCATTCTTGTTATCGCATAAGATTGACAACACATTCTGATCAATCCCATGATCTTTTAACTTCAATTTCATCCAAAGAAGTTGTGAAGAACAACTACCTGCAGCGATATAATCTTATTGAGCGTTGGCATTCAATTTCCAGTAGGCTAGAGTTTCAGTTCTAGTAGGATTTTTATTCAGTTTCAGTATAGGACTTTAATTCCTGTTTTTTAACATATTACTTATAACTGTTCTTATCTGTTGCAATTAGCTTTATCTTTGGATTAGAATTAGAATTCAAGTAGGATTATTATATTTTTGTTTTCTATTTAAACACTTGCCGTCATTAATAAAAGTACCTCTCTTTCTGCAATATTAGCAATCGAGTCCCTTCTCTTATCTTTCATTCCTTCTTTCTTCTGTTTTGTTTTTTGTTTTGCAAAACAGTAGCCATGGCACGCTACAATTTCCCAACAATGGTATCAGAGCTTTAGTTGGTCGTATAGGACCTGTAGAAAATTTTTTGATGTAGTTTTTTGAATCACAAAACCAATGTCCAAAATTTTTAACTACTACAGCTATTTTGATCTAGTCTCAGTAGCTTACATACTTTTATTTTAAACTGGCTATTGCTACTATTTTTGAATCTGTTTTTAAACAATTTTATAGTAGCAACTCTCTCATATTTTCATCTTATTTGTTGCTGTCTTTTGAACAATTTTTTAAACCTCTTTCAAACTTGTTTTAAACACTTTGCAGCAGCATATCTACATCTATTTTTAAACCTTTCTTTTAAACCATAATCAAAATGTCGTCTAGTAGCATTGTTTTAAATCCTTCAGAAGTCTTCAATAGTGAAAACTATCCAATATAGTCAATAAAAATGCAGCCTTATTTGGAGGCCTGATGCAATGTGTAGTACGTGCAAACAACTTGGGCATGTTACTAAGGTTTGCAAATTCAAAAACAAAGATTGTCACTCTCAACAAGCACAGATTGCAGATAAAGTTTACGCTCAGGAGGAGCAAAATTTTGAAGCTTTGAAGAATTTATCACCAGAATGCCAAGGAGGAGTGTTGAGCGTTGGCATTCAGTTTCCAATAGGCTAGAGTTTCAGTTCTAGTAGGATTTTTATTCAGTTTCAGTATAGGACTTTAATTCCTATTTTTTAACAGATTACTTACAACTGTTCTTATCTGTTGCAATTAGCTTTATCTTTGGATTAGAATTAGAATTCAAGTAGGATTATTATATTTTTGTTTTCTATTTAAACACTTGCCGTCATTAATAAAAGTACCTCTCTTTCTGCAATATTAGCAATCGAGTCCCTTCTCTTATCTTTCATTCCTTCTTTCTTCTGTTTTGTTTTTTGTTTTGCAAAACAGTAGCCATGGCATGCTACAATTTTCCAACAAATCTGTCTCTGCGGTCGATAGTGAAATTGAATTATGCTTCTTGCTATACCAAAAGATCAAATTGCTTCCTAAGAAGAAACAACCACCTGAAGTGCTTTTTCAATCATCTAAGTTTCCAGCCCAATCTGCATCACTATATCTTGCTAGATAAGTTGTCGAGTTAGATGTATACCATATCCCAAAATCAAATGTTCTGCTTACATACTTGATAATCCTCTTGACCACTCTCAAATGTGTTTCTTTTGGTTAGCTTGATAGTGAGCACATACGTCGATGCTGGAACAAATATCTGGCCTACTTGCAGTCAAATATAATAAACTTTCAATCATGCTTTGATGTAGGATGACATTAACGGTTTTACCATTCTCATATCTGTTTAGATTCATTAAGACACTCATAGGTGTTCTCGCATGTCTAGCCTCCTTAAGACCAAAATTCTTTATTAAATTCTTGGCATATTTGGTTCGCGATATAAAAATTCCACCCTTCACTTGTTTAGCTTGCAAACCAAAAGAAATTTAGGTCACCTATCATACTCATTTCAAATTCGGATGTCATTAATTCAACAAATTCATGTACCATCTTCGAATGTGTGTCACCAAACACAATGTCATCAACATAGATATGAGCAATCACAAAATCACATTTAAACTTTTTAATAAATAAAGTTTTGTCAGCACTACCTCATTTATATCCTTACTTGATGAGATATTGTGTGAGCCTTTCGTACTAAGCCTTTGGTGCTTGTTTGAGACCGTAAAGAGCTTTCTTTAGCTCAAAAATGTGATCAGCACAGGTTGAAACAATAAATCCTTTCGGTTGCTCAACATACACTTCTTCCTGTATAAACCCATTCAAAAAAGCATTCTTTACATCCATCTGATAAAGCTTAAATCCTTCATGCATGCTAAGCCCAACAATAGTCTGATAGACTTAAGTCGTGCCACCGGTGTAAAGGTTTCGTCAAAGTTTATTCTTTCAAGAATATCCCTTAGTTACTAACCTTGCTTTATTTCTAGTTACATTACCTTTTTCATCTGTTTTATTTCGAAACACCCTTTTTGTTTCAATCATATTAACATCTTATGGTCTTGGCACTAATTCCCATACATCATTCCGTGGAAATTGAATCAATTCATCTTGCATAGCTGCTATCCAAAACTCATCTTGTAGAGATTCTTTAACGTTTTTTAGCTGGAAAGAAGAAGTGTAATATAAATAACCTGCAAGTTCTCGATAATTAACCCTTCTACTGTCTATTGTTTTTCTTCTTTCATTAACATCTCCAACAATGTTCTTTACGGGATGAATTCTTTTAGTTTGGGAGGGAGAATCCTGATTCAATTTAGCTTCCCTCGATTTTTAAACATCTATGGGAACAATTTCTGCATCTAGCGTTTTGGTTGATTCATCATCTGAAGTAACTGACAGTTCTTCAATTCAAGCAGTGACTTCCTCAGTGGCAAGTAACTGCAAATCTGGACAATTCTTCAGTCTTGTCTCGTTGCTTGTTTGAGATGATTCTGAGGATCAATTTTGTGGTTTTTCTTCTGCCATTTGATCATTCAACAGAGATACATCATCTATCACAACATTTATGGTTTCTCACACTTTCTGGATTTTTGATTATACACTCGGTAAGCTTGCTGTTAGTTGAATAACAAATGAAGATTCCTTCATCACTTTTGCTCTCGAATTTTTTGAGTTGTTCACGATCTCTAAGAATGTAGCACTTACTGACAAAGACATGAAAGTAACTTACATCAGGTTTCTTTCCCTTCCAAATTTCATATGAAGTCTTTTTCAAGATGCTTCGAAGGTAAACTTTGTTGCATACGTAACATGCTTTGCTGACCGCTTCAGCTCAAAAATGCACAGACAATTTTCTTCCATTCAACGTCGATCTAGCCATTTCTTGATTTATTCTATTTTTCCTTTCAACAACTCCATTTTGTTCTAGAGTTTTAGGTGTTGAAAATTCATGTGCGATACCATACTCCTCACAAAAGTCATTAAACTTGTATTCTCAAATTCCCTTTCGTGATCCGATCTCAACACGGTCATATTTTTCAGATTCATAACCTGAACACATAGGCTTTTAAAAGCCTTGAAAACATATAATTTTTCTTTCAAAAAGGATACCAAAGTATATCTTGAATAATCGTCATCACAAGTTAGAAAATATCTCATTTCAGCAATACTATTTTGTTGTGTTGGACCAACCAAATCCATGTGAATCAAATTAAGTATGCGTGATGAGGTAACATGTCTAACCTTTTTGTGTGGCACTTTCATCTGCTTACCCATTTGACATGCGCTACAAATTGATGTATCTTCTTTGTTTGCTGTGGGTAGTCCCTTCACAACTTCCAATTTCTTCAACTTGCTAATAAGTTCATAGTCTACGTGCCCAAGCTTTTGATGCGATAAATCTATGTTACTGTCATGTAAGGCTGAATTACAGGTGGTTGTGACCTGCACTATGTAGCAGTTGTCAGCTAATCACTTTCAGCTCACAATGCGTTCTCCTTGTTTGGTTAACACCCTGCATTTATCACTTGTAAATTTAACTAGCAAACCATCATCACACAGTTGGCTTATACTTACCAAATTAGCTTTTAATCCATCGACATAGAGCACATTCTTGAGGGGAAGCAATCCATTCACGCATAATGTTCCTCTACCAATCACTGAAGCCTTCTTTCCATCTCCGAAAGTCATATACCATCCATACAACTCTGATAATCGGTTAGGTAATTCTTTTCCCTTGTTATGTGACGTGGACATCCATTATCAAATACCAACCATTATACAAAGTTGCCTTCATCGACTTAAGAACTACGAGAGCTTGTAATTGACCCTTTCTAACCCAAGTGGATTCCGGTACTAAAGGCTGATTCTGAAATTTAGGTGAGGGATATAGGGTCCCTTGATTTTGGCTTCTTTGAAACAACATCTGCAGTAACTTGTAGCATTTTGGGCTTATATGCCCAATAACTCCGCAAAACTGACATATGGGAACAAATCTTCTATTGTTCCTTGATGTTTCTTCTTGGATAGATCTGGGTATATCAATTTTCTCATCATTCACTTTGGAGCACTAATCTTTATAACCAATGCCTTGAAGATTTCCTTTAACCTTACCAATTTCGATCAACTTTTCTAACTTTTATGTGGTTCCTTTTAGCATTTTCAAACCCTTTTCGGCACTTGCTAATTTCAGTTTGGCTTCACTGAGCTTGTCTAAAGCTACCATCAATTTCTTCTTTAAATTTTGGATAGTTTTCTTCATAGAGAAGTTTTCTTCCTTCAACATTTCATTATTTTTACATGTTTTCACCTATTTTTCATACATCATTTTGTAAGCCTCGTAAATATTCTTCCTTTTATCATCTAAACCACTCTCATCACTGTCATAATCTAATATCAAACCTTGACCTGATTTGTCTCCATTTTCTCGAAATTTTCTGATTTGCTTTCTTTATCATCTTTAGTTACTTCCTTTTTAGTTACTGTTAGGCATGCAACTGGATTTTTGCAATACATAGCAACTAACACAGCACCATTTGGAATTTCTTCTTCACTACCATATTCACTTTCGGACTCGTTTTTGCTCCAAGTGCTAGTAAAATATTTCCCTTTCCTCTTCTTAAAGGTATTAGCACATTCCTCTTGCACATGTCCAAAGCCCTGACACTCATGGCATTGAATTCTCCTCATCTTTCTTTCACCCTTCTGAGTCCTGGCTTGTTGTTTAAACCTTATAGATAACATCAATAGTTTTGATGCTATCGCAGATTTAAACCCTTCATAAATAGTCTGTAAAGCATCTAACGCTTCTTTAGTTGATTCACAGATTAATATCATTTAGAAGCATCCTTCATCAACAACACTAAAAATTGCATGCATTGCTTGTGAATTTCTAAGTGAACTTTCTTCTTCCGCTCTTGCCGACTTAGATGGATTTTTTTGAACTGCCTCTCCTTTATCGTCGGTAATCATCAAATGGGTCCACCCATGTACTATCGAATGCCAAGCTTTTGTGCCCTAAGCATGAATGAAGACTCTCATCTGTGATTTCCATATGGGATAGTTAGAGTCGTCCAACATTAGTGATCTGGTGTTCAATGCACTCTCTCTTATAGCTATGTTCGCAAAATTTGAATTTGCACTAACTTGCTACCAAGTTTTGATTTGGTGACTCGCTCTGATATCAAATGAAAAATTGACGAGATGATTTTTTCACAAACCTTCTGATTCTTTTCTGACAAACACAAAAATCAGTAAAATTTAAAGAACCAAAGATAAACAAAACTGAGATTTATTAATGTAGTTCGGCCCACCACTTAATCCTTGAAAGTATCTCTCAACCTTACTTCTTATGAAAGATTTTCATACCCATTAATACGACCAACTCGTGGCAACCTCGACAGAGGATTTTTCTAATCAACTTGTAATAGAAGACAATTAAAAAAATCTCAAGTTATCAATCAACTAATAACAAAACAATAACACACTTGAGATAAAAGAAAAGAACAACTTCCCGAAAGGTTTAGCTCTACTGAAATACTGATGGGTGTCGAATCCACCAAAAATAAAATCTACTCCTAAAAAATCAATTAAATTGTAGCTAGAGCGAGTAGAGTCGTATCTATAGAGACTGGAGATTAATCAATCCTATGGACAACCAGGGAATCAAGAACGAGGAAATAAAAGGGGGTTTTGTAATTGATAAGTAAAAATACTAAAATTAATAGATGGCAAGCAAATAAATTTAGATTGAAAAGAAATCAGATTAACAGCATCTAATAAGGTAATCTCATTCAAGTTCTATGGTTGATCATAGAAACAGAGAATAAATCTGAATCCCATAATAGATTGGTTATGATTATTGAAAAGCTTCTGATAATCTCATCATTTCTTAATTTTAGATTAGTCGGACACGCGCCTATGACTAACCCCTTATTGACGAACAAACCCGACACACGCCCAGGATTTAATTCGTTAAAAACTTTAAGAACTAGAAAGACCCAACCCTAATCAACAAGATCAACAAGCGTGATTGTTTAAATCAGATTATTCATCCTCATAATATAACTTGAAAATTACATTACTTGCCACTGTTATCAAGATTAACTAGACAATTACAGATCTAGAAACCTTGATTGGCTAATTACGACCCTGCCAATTGCACAACGAGCTTTTATTGCAACAACCAACAAGATAATAATATGAATAAAACAGAGAATGAATAAATACTACAGAAATTCAAGGATAACATTTAAGTTTAGATCTCACAACTCATATGAACTTGAACTCGATAAACCCTTGCTAGACTAAAGTAGGTTTAGCCGCTCATGGCTATACAAAACTTGAAAAATAAGAAATAAAAGAGCCTGTAGCTTCCTAACAATTGATCTCCCTTCAACCTTCTGCTAACCCCTTTTTATAGGGATAGTTCTATTTTCAGAGGAAGAGAAATAGGCTCAAGATTAGTATCCCTAACTTCCCTCACTAATCCCGAAAAATCTTCCTTTTCAAATATGAAAAATATTCAAATTAAGAGTCCAGTCACGTCTCTAACTCTGTCTTGGACGTTCTTTCATGTGCGACCTTAAGTCGTGGGCACGGCTTACTGCCCAATATCTGAAGTCAATCCAAAAATTGTGGATAAGTAGTTACAGCTCAAATTTTCAAGTACCAACAACCAAAATATCTCCAATTTGACTCGATTGTCATCTCATGCCCAAAATACATAAAACTAAATAAATTCCACCCTTTCCACATGAATATTTATCCAAAACATCAACAAAATCATTAATATAATTAGCAAATATTCACACCATCAAATAATCAACCGTATCTCAACATAAACTCAAAAATCACAAAAAAAAACTTCAGTTATTTTCAACAGAAAAACATAATTCATGCACAGTCACAGAGACCAACAAAAGTCGTCAATAGAGACTCCCAAGATACACAGCGTTAAAGAACCTCAATACAACACGCAAACCCCTTATTACCTATCCGAAAAATCCAACAGTCCCCTTGACAATTACAAACATGATATTCCACTATTTGTCATATAATATACTTCAATTTAGTGTAGGATTCTTTCATAATTATAAGTGTAACAATTATATCTTTTTGAAACCGAGTCCAATTGATATCTTATTATGTTCAATTAATAAATAAGATGTCAAAATTAAATAAAAAGATATATATATATATATATATATATACATATATACATATATATATATACATATATACATATATATATATATATGTATATATATATATATGTTAACACCAATTCAACGGCAAAAGACCTAACCTATTCTATAACCTAAGCTAAACTACGATGTATCCCCCCTCTAACCCTAATGTGAATATATATATATATATATATATCTGCGGCAATCACCATAGGCCTCCTATTTGATGTGAATCTCTTCATTATCTTGTGTTGATTTCGTCCAGATTAGGTGCATTTCTATTTTCAGTGGGAGACTTCTTGGAAAGAGGGCAAGAGGATCTTGAAAGATTGTGTTTTAATTGGAATCAAATT
>JAOTAX010160693.1:0-14289 GCA_025629825.1 Erythroxylum guanchezii
GAGAGCATGATTCCTCTTAATGAGTATTAGGAGAGTTTTGTGACTCTTGCAAGTGTTTCAAAAATCACTCAACATCGTTACAGTGCATTTCCTATAACTAAAATTAAGTGCATTTCTTACAAATTAAACATGAACAACTATAAATGTAAATTTTGGTAAACTAAACAATTTAGCAGGAAAAATATGTATGAAGTCCAATAATTAATCCAGAAATGAAGGGGAAAATGTCACTCATTCCAATGAGAAAATGTATCCAACAATAATATTACAAAAAATAGTTAAAATTTCACAAAAAAAAGATTGAAGAAGTATAACTTTGTTATTGGTAAAAAAGATACATATGTTAATGTTAGTTATTACTTTTATTATTTCTATAATATTTGACTAAAAAATTTATAAATTGATAATGTTTGGAGTGTGTGAAATTTATTAATTAAAATTAATTTAGATTATATATCTTTTGATTACTTTTAACTAATTGAAATTACATTAAATATTAACAAATATTACACTTATAATGGTTATATTATAGATACAATATTGATTTTATTTATGATAAGAGAATTATGAATTCTTGAGAAGCGAGGATTGGTGGTAGTCTCCCTTAAAAGACTCTTCAAAAAGCAGTAATAACATTTGATCATATTACATATTGTATGTAACTCCAATTTAATTTTACATATGTTAATGTCTCGATTTGAAATTTTGCATTTTCAGGTCTCCTAAGTTTATTGTCAGTTAGCAATTAACGATCGCTAAGTTTTGATAAAAAATTAACAAAATTTGAGTTTGAATATTCGAAATTCGATTAACTTATTGACTTCAGATTGAACTTGATCAAACTTATAATTTTTGTCAATCCTACATATCTAACAATTTTTAGAGAAGCTTGGTGATTTTTGTACTGAAATAGGGAAAACTAGTTTTTTTTTATACAAGGGAAAAAAAACAAATTACACGTCTGCGCTAATTAACGCAATGTCTACGGTACAAAATGCCATGTTGATCATGGTGCATGTGGACTCTAACTATCGGCAGAGGCTCCTGGAGAAAATGGAGACCGGGGCTGGCTGTCGCTGCAAGTGCGACCAAACAATCGACACTCTGGTTGCCTTCTCTATAGACGTGTTAAAACTTCACCTCCCAAGGATGTCGCAGTAGACCCTGGATACCTGCCATCAAAAAAGTGTAGTCAGTTCCAGGAAGTCGAGAAGAGGAGAGAATATTTATCACCTCAAGGGAATCGACTTCAAAGATGATCCGTCGAAAACCAAGTACCCAAGTCAATTGCAGACCCGAGTGGACTCCCCAAAGCTCGGCCTTTAGAGACGAGCCCCTCCCTAACTGATGGATAAACCCACCACACTACTGACTATGACAATCCCGAGTCAAACCCCCGGCAGAAGCAAGATGATGACCCTAGTTGGTTGCACCATCGGTATTAATCTTAACTCAACCCGCCGTTGGTTTGGTCCACCCAATAAATTGTCCCTCAATAACTCCGGTTTCACCAAACACACAACTTTCCATAGATCGGGCCCGGATTATCCATTTAGCATATTCTATAACTATTTAGGGACCATCGTCGGGCCAATTAAAACATTCTTCGAAACCCAGCGATTTCTCCATTGCCACAGGAACTAACAGGTGACCCCATACGGAATTGCCCATTGGATTTGTTGCACTTGTACGTGTGACTGGAGAATGGAAGACACCCATTGCTCCACGTCATACTGAAAGAAAACGGGATCGACCACTTTGGGTGGGAATTTACACCAGAAATGGTGGACTTGCAAACAATCACGAAAGGCGTGTAAAATTGTCTCCTCCTGGCCACAGAAGAGACACTTACTGTCCAGGGTGAGATGACGAACAACACGTTGGTGGTTGGTCAGAAACTTTCTATTGAACATAAGTCAAAGGAAGGACCTAATTCGTTGGGGTCTAGCCCATTTCCAGATTAACTTCCAAGAGTGGCTAGACGCTGTCGAGGGTTGTCCTGCGATAAGATTATAAGCAGACGTCGTTGTAAATCTCTAATGAGTAGTAGGCCCCTAAGTGAGGACGTCGTCTGGTGGCCTCGTCGTATGTGGATGAGTGGCCGCAAGATCAAGGCAGACAGCAAAGGGGAGGTACTATTGAAACAGAGACTCCTGCCAGGTGCCCTCGTCAATCGTATAATCAGACACTTTGACATAAAGAGCACTTTCTAGAACTAGGGAACTCACTGTTGAAACTAATGGTCCCCATTCAGGTACTCAGTTATCCAACCAGAATAAAATGTTTCTCCCAGTGCCCAATTCCTACTAAGACCTTTGGCGAACAATAGGTCAAGTAGCGGCTATGCCTCGCTAGATAGCGAAAGCCCCTGTCCGGTCGATAGTGAGAGGAAGAAGGTCCAAATTTAGGCGATATTTAGCTTTTAACAGCCAGACCCATAAGGTGGAGAACCAGTTGATCAAGTCCCATCCAAGTTTTGCTAACTGAGCATCATTAAAAGGTCGGATACATTTTAAGCCTAGACTCCCTTCTTGTTTGGGCTTACACACTTCATCCCATTTTTATCCTCAAGAACGACAACAATAAGACCGACCCAATAATACTTGTTTCTTACAACCTGAGCAAGTAACTGAATCTTGATCGTCCTGTCTGCAAGTTTCAACCGATGCTTGTTTAGGAAATGATCCAGCTCCAGCTTCTGCTCGTCGGCACTCCAATACCCTTTCTTTTTCTCTTCTGATTCCGATGTGAAATCACCTTTCTTGTTATTGCATGAAATTTCTTTCGACGTTACGTTTGTAAATATCTCTAGGCTTTGGGAGTGGGTGGGACCAAGCTTCATCTTATTTGCAAATGAGACCGATAGTTGTTTTATAATACTACCAAATTTCCCCTGCAAAGAAAATAAGATATCATATTTATTAATTAACCCTTTATATAAAAAAATTATCTATAATATTTATTTATTCATTTGTAATCTTTCTAATAAATGGGAACATTTTTATATTCTTTTCTCACTAAAATTAATAATAAATTAAATTAAACTTATTCCAATTTTTAAATGGAAACTCGATTAAAGTTTAATTTAAATTTGAATAATAATAATTAATTTTAATTTTAATTTTAAAATTTATCCTTTAACTCAAATTTCTCATCGTTAGTATTGACGTTTGAAGGAATTTGAAACACATCAAGTTAAGTTCAGACGAGCTTGTACGTAATTAAAGATATCATCACAAAATTATCAGGGATAACTTTATTTATTAAAAATTTTGAAAATATTTGTGATATTTAAAATATTAAAAATGACTATTATTAAATTTTAATTTAAACAATGTATTACTAAAATTATGATAGAATAATCATGCAAAATTGTTTAATACTTAGTCGTATACTAATTTATATTAAAATAATTAGATAAAAATTAGGCATTTTAAGTTGATATATATTATATATAAATTACCTAAACATTCTTAATTCAATATTTAATTTTTTAATAATTGGTTTAGACGATGGCGAGGGTTTCAAGATTAAAATTTACGAATCACTCTTCTCTTGTGAAATAATTTAGCTTCTCTTCCCTTTTTATGGTTTTGTAATTTGTGTTCAGTTTCTATGACTAGTCTCATTGGATTCTGATAAATGTCCTACTTCATTGTTGATGATTAAATTTGCTCTTTATATTAATTTTTATCATATGAATATGGCAATATGCCATGAGTTTGACCCTTTAATAGTATTTTATAGGCCTGAGTAGAGTAAAAAAATGGGCTCCTAGTTTTACCTATTTTTGAGCTCGTATAAAGAATAATTCAATCAAACCAGTATCTGTTACATGGGAGAAGTTTAGAAATACACAACCTTACCTGCTATATTCACTCAATATTTCACAAGTCAATCCATTCATATTGCAGATTGGGAAAGTGCTGACATTATCGAAACAATAGTGTTAAAAGAAATGTATGTTTGCCATCAAAGAAGACCTTCGCATGCAGGCCTCCACTTCATTGCTTTAGCATCACTAAAGCACTTAACCATTAATGGAGTTGTTGCAGACTTCACATACTCCAGGTGACTCCTGTGCTGTAGTTTGAGTTATTCAACTCTACCCGTTAAAACTTTGATCTTCTCTTCGAGTTGTTTCAATTTTCAAAACTTGTTTTTCGCTCGTTTTGTTTGCAAAGTTGCTAGCTTTAAGACCAAAATAAGCATGTGCCACCAGCATTAGATGATCTTGTATGAAGTCAACTTTGAATCCCACATGTTCCAACATCTTTGTGCGGTTCCACCAAGTGTGGAGCATATCTTTCTTAATATTCAGAACTTTAATTGTCCTCATACTGTATATAACCTCAGATAAGTACATGAAACAAATGGATATTATTCTTGGATCTAACATGGATTCGGAACTAATATCTCCATGTTTGCCATTGATCAACCCCTTTAGAATGGGGATGAAGAAGCGAGGTGTAATGTATTTGCCATACTTGACAAGCTGTTTCTTATCGTCTGAAAGAACCAACTTGATTTTTTTTCTTGAACCAGTGCTAGAATCAAGCTTCTGTACAAGCAGTGTGAAAGCTTTCTCTGAATACGGTGAGACATCCGGGATATTGTGATCGTGTCCTCTGCGCTCGTTCCCTGAACACTCTTCACTACTCTGGTCATTGTAACTTCCAGAGGATTCCTCTTCAGTACTATAACCAAGCGTGTCATTATACTCTGTAGAATGACACTTTGTAGGCCAGGACAATTCTGTAACCATTGTTTTGATATTATCCCGAAACTTGTTTTGCTCATCTTCATTCAAACATTCAAATACGATCATCCAGGAACAGAGAAGGTTCGGTCTCCAATTTGTCTTCACTCAAGTCCTCATTTATGGCATTGTTTTGTAGCTTTCCACTGCATTTCCCCTGATAATCACTCTGCTATTCATTGTGATTTGTTTGTTTAAGCACCTTAATACTACGGTCTCTTCACTCTCTCCTCTTAGACATGCTATAACCTGAAAATACAGTCAAAACAAGAAGATAGATAAATACTTAATGTGTCAAGGTCAAGTAAAAGGTTCTGAGAATATGTCCTAATATCAAGTAAAAGGTTTCAAATCGACATACCGCAGACATCACACAATCCACTTCAGCGGTGTATGAACACCCTTTGCAATAGTAAACACAGAGAGCAGGGTTTCTTTTCTCCTCACAACGATAACAATATTGCTCATCCTTATCATCAATGTTATAATCCTCGAAAGTAAGACGATGTATCTGTTCATGCTTCATGGTTTGTGGCAATGGACCACATTGGAGGTGGAGATTGAACTTGCATTCCGGACATCGAAATGCAGGCTTGCCCTTACAATTCTTTTGACAAGTATCACATTCAATGTCATCATATACTCTATCCACCACAGTTAGCAGTCAGCAGGTGATGACCATGGTTAGCAAATTGAATAGTGGGAATCAAATAAATGCATTCAGGACCACAGTTGAAGTGGCACTTATCGCAACGAAAGAAGAAGCCACTGGGACAATCACCGAGACACACATTGCATCGCCTAGTATCGGGACTTCTATAAAGAAACAAAGGATGCTCAGGGCGGAGTGGAGTTTGAACCTCTAGCAGATGTTCAGGGTGGAGTGGAGTTTGAACCTCTAGCAGATGCTCAGAACAAGGTTTGTCTAATGGAAATTTGCAACTGAGGCAATCTGTTTTCTTCATTAAATTATGACAGATTTGTGGAAGACCCTCAAAGTTACCTGGAAGCTTCAGGGCACATTTAAGGTACAATTTGAAGCCGCACCTGATACAGGCATAGGACACACCAAAGCCAGCTCGAATACAAGCACCAGATTCATAAGACCGACATATGAGCAACGCGAGGAAATAACGACATTTGTGATAAAAGCTGTACAGTTGTTTAGGAATTTCCACACACGACTTGTGTACATAAAAGCTACAAACAGAGCACTCATAGAAGGTCGGACCAAAACAGAGCTCTCCACATACTTCGCATAAACTTCATTATCTTCCCTCATCTTCTCAACAGTGGACAAGGGATGTCTGTGTTCGTGGTGGCGTTTTGAAGTTCTTTCAAGGTGCAGGAGTGGTGCACACCCCAATTACAACGTCCACAATCGTAGAGAAAACTGATAAATAAAACCAAGCAGAGGCATGCATTTCATACAGACATTCATGTACAAAACCCATGCACATCAACACCATATATAACTGTATATAGATGTTAAGCAAGCAGGGGAAATTTAAACAAAAAATACCTCCAGCCATTGCTTTCCACCGTAGATCTGAGAAGTTTTGTTGAAGGTCTGAGTTTCTATCCTCTTCCAGAGCAAGCTCGATGGTGTACAACAATGCTCAGTGAGAATAGGAACAAAACTGACGTTTTAACAACCACAACCTACTCAAAGCTTCGGCCATCACGGAGACATTGAGTAGGGTAGTTAGACAACACAAAATAGTGGGTAAGGTTCAACCTTTATAAATGGACCATACTAAATAATTAGGCAGATAAATTTACATTCTCCAACTTGGTCATTGAACCCAACATCATATATAACAAGAAATCAAATATATCAATCATGGCGATAGGTCCTCTTATAGTGAGTAGTATCTTCCATGTATTACATATACAAAATTTCTCATTATTAGCCTTTCAACTTAATGAATAAACCATATGTTTATTCTAGGTCCAAATTAAACGACATTTCTCAAAACAAATCAAAATATGTGTGCACAAAATTTTTGACAAAATATCAAACTGAATAAGAGTTCCATTGAATCAACAAATATACAACAAAATCACATTGTGGAACCAAGTCCCATATATACTATGTGATCCTTAAACTGCTTAAGTGGCATGCCTTTAGTTAAAGGATCCGCAATGATCAAATTAGTGCTAATGTGCCTGATGACAACTTTCTTTTCCTTTACACGTTCTCTTATGGCTAAATACTTAATGTCGATATGCTTACTTCAACTTCCTCTCTTGTTATTTTTAGCCATAAAGACCGCATTAGAGTTGTCGCAATACAACTTTAATGGCTTAGAAATTGAATCAACAACTCGAAGCCCAGATATGAAACTTTTCTACCATACACCATGCGAGGTGGCTTCAAAACATGATACGAACTCAGCCTCTATAGTGAAAGTAGCAATCAGGGTCTGCTTGGCACCTCTCCAAGATACAGCTCTACCAGCTAGCATGAAAATATAACCAGATGTTAATTTCCTTGAATCAATGCAGCCAGCAAAGTTTGAATCAGAGTATCCAACTACTTCCAAGTTCTCAGTTCATCTATACAAAAGCATATAGTCCTTTGTGCCTTGAAGATATCTCAGAACCTTCTTTGCAGCTTTCCAGTGATCAATACCTGGATTACTCTGATATCTTCCTAAAATTCTAACAGCATATGAATGACAAGTCGGGTGCAGACCTGAGCATACATAAGGCTTCCTACAGCTGAAGCATATGGAATGTTCTTCATGTGTTCAAAGTCATTCTTCGGGCATTGATTCAAATTGAATCTATCACCCTTGACTATAGGTGCTACACTTGGTGCACAATCTTTCATCCGATATCTCTCTAAAACTTTGTTGATATAGGTCTCTTGAGACAAACCCAAAATGCCTCGAGATCTTTCTCTATGGATCTTAATGCCAATGACATAAGATGCCTCACCCATATCTTTCATATCAAAATTCTTTGAGAGAAATTGTTTCACCTCATATAGCAAACCCTTATCATTAGTCGCAAGCAAAATGTCATCCACGTATAACACAAGAAAACAAGTCTTACTCCGACTGACCTTCTGGTATAAACACTGGTCCATTATATTCTCTTCAAAACCGAATGAAGTGATGACCTCATGGAATTTTAAATACCATTGTCGGGAGGCTTGTTTTAACCCATATATGGATTTGTTAAGCTTATAGACTAAATACTCACCATCACTAGAGGAGAATCCTTCAGGTTGTTTTATATAAACCTCTTCCTCTAGTTCACCATTGAGGAACACCGTTTTTACATCTATTTGATATAACTTAAGATCAAAATGAGCTACTAATGCCCATGATTACACGAAGAGAATCTTTCTTAGATATAGGAGAAAATGTTTCCGTGTAGTCGATTCCTTCCTTTTGAGTGAACCCTTTGGCAACAAGTCTTGCCTTATGTCTCTCAATGTTACCTTGTGAGTCTTTCTTTGTCTTAAATGCCCACCTACATTCAATGGTTTTCACACCATTTGGCATCTCAACGAGATCCCAGACTTAATTAGATGCCATAGAATCCATCTCATCCTTCATAGCATTGTACCACAAGTCCGATTCCTTAGGACTCATGGCTTGTGAAAACATTTCAGGATCATTTTTGGCTCCAACGTTGTAATCTGACTCTTGTAGATACACGATATAATCACTAGGTATTGCTAACCTTTTAACCCTAGTGGATCTCCTTAATGTTGTATTATCATCCTCACGAGGAACTTGTTGCTCAACCTGTTGTTCAACTGGTTGCTCAACAATTTCTGGTTGTTCCTCATTTACAACTTGATCTACTGGATTAGTGTTAACAGCTTGTGGAACTTCAGTAACTGGTTGTCCAATACCCGTTTCA
This sequence comes from Erythroxylum guanchezii, assembly GCA_025629825.1. NCBI lineage: Eukaryota > Viridiplantae > Streptophyta > Magnoliopsida > Malpighiales > Erythroxylaceae > Erythroxylum > Erythroxylum guanchezii. The sequence continues at coordinate 8,639 of JAOTAX010160693.1, forward strand.
ACTTGAGGGGTATGAATGACAATCAATTGATCATTTGAACTAGAGGGTTGAGCTTCATAATGGCCACTCTCAGAACCTATGTCCGGAAAATGACCACTCCCACTGATCAAGTCATTCTCAAGAAATTTTGCATTTCTTGATTCCACAATTCTAGTGCTGTGAGATGGACAATAGAACCTATACCCCTTAGACCTTTCAGCATATCCAATGAAATACCCACTAATGGTCCTTGGGTCTAGCTTCTTTTCATGTGGGTTGTAAATTCTCACTTCAAACGGGCATTCCCAAACGTATATATACCTCAGACTCGGTTTCTAACCCTTAAATAACTCAAAAGGTGTCTTTGAGACAACCTTAGTTGGAACCCGATTTAATATATACACTAACCATCTTTAGAGCGTCTGTCCACAGGAATTGAGGAAGTTTTCTGTTACTCCTCATACTTCTCACCATGTCCATTAAGGCTCAGTTTCTTCTTTCTGCCACACCATTCCGATCTAAAGAACCAGGCATGGTGTACTGGGCAACAATCCCATATTCCTGAAGAAACTTCGCAAAGGGACTAGGTGCTTGTCCACTTTCAATGTATCTACCATAGTATTCTCCACCTCTATCTGGCCTCACGATTTTAATCATTTTTCCACATTAATTCTCCACTTTAGTCTTAAATGTTTTAAACGCATCCAAAGCTTCGTCCTTAGAACGAAATAAGTAGAGATATATATATATATCGCGAATAGTCGTCTATAAAGGTGATAAAATATTTCGAACTACTTGCGTCCATGTCTGCACAACAAATATCTGTATGTATGATTTCTAACAGGTTTGTACTCCTCTTGGCAGCCCTTTTAGACTTGTTAGTTTGTTTACCCTTAATACAATCCACGCAAGTCTCAAAATCAGCAAAATCCAAATTACTAAGTACCCCTTCATTTACTAATCACTTAATTCTCTTAATGGAGATGTGTCCTAATCTACGGTGCCACAATATAGAGGATTCTTTATTCACAACACATCGTTTTAATCCAGCAGTGACCTGCATCGAATTATAGGCATCATTATTTTGTAACTGAAGGGAATAGAGACCATCAGATAATATACCGCAACCAATAACTTTCGATTCATTATACAAACTGAAACCAGAATCTAAAAAGTTAAAGGAAAAACCAAATAGTACAAGTCTGGATACAGAAATCAAATTTCTAGAAAAATTTGGAACACAAAAGGTCTTTTCCAAACACAAAACAAAACCACTGCTCAAAACCAAACTGCAAGTCCCGATGGCTTCCGCATGTGAACTCGTCTTGCTTCCTGAATAGATGACTTGTTCACTTCCTACCGGCTTCCTTAGGTTTTGCATATCCTGTAAAGTATTCGAAACATGGATTGTAGAACCAGAATCAATCCACCAGGTGTTATGATGAACATTAACCATATTAGACTCATAACAAACAAATGAAATATGAGTACCTTTCTTCTCGAGCCAGTCCTTAAATTTGGCGTAGTCTTTCTTCATGTGTCCCCTCTTCTTGTAAAAGAAACACTTCGACGGCTTCTTTATATCGACTTGAGGAGCAACTTTGCCCTTTCCCTTACTCTTGATATCGTCCTGCCTCTTCTTTCCAGAAACGGTCAAATTAACCCTTTCACCATCTTCCATCAACAACCGCTCCTCCTTTTGCACACACTCGATCAACAATTCGTTGATCGACCACTTATCCTTATGTGTGTTATAGGATATCTTAAATGGACCGTATTGTTGAGGTAAAGTGCATAAGATGTAATGCACTAGGAAAGATTCCGATATTCTACATTTCAACACTTTCAATTGAGTCGCTATGTCCCTCATACGCATTATATGATCACGTACCCCTTTTATTCCAGTGAGCCGTAGAGATGACAACTGCATAATTAATGTGCTGACAAGGACCTTGTCGGATGTAGCAGATTGCTCATCAATGGCCTTTAATAGATCTTTCACGTTACTATGCTGGTCAATAGAACTACGAATGTCAGCAGATATTTTGGTCTTTATGAACGATACAGAGAGACGATTAGATCGATCCCACCTTTCATAAAGAGCAATAGCTTCTGGAGTGCTGGTCTCAGTCATACTCGATGGTTCGGCCTTCTTAACAGCATAGTCTATATCCATCCAGCCTAAATGAAGCAGAATTCTCTCCTTCCAAACCTTATAGTTGTCACCTCTCAATTCGGGAATATCACATTGAATATTAAAAGTTGACGTAACTGCAAATTGAAAAATAAAAATATATGCTCGTTATATATTTCGAGACCCATAATAATTCATGATATACCAATGTAAATCATGCATTTAATAGATGACTCTAATGACATAAGGCTTGCCTGTGGGCTAAAGCATTACTCAATTAGATTCATCCAAAACGTTATGATAAAACTATAGAATTATGTTCCTTTTCTTAATTCATGTGGGTAAATTAAGAAATATAATTTGATATTTTATCCTAATTAATCATACAAATATAATAAAATTCCTGATGGTAGATTTTATTATATCACATACGATTAATTACAATTTATGTTTTAATGTGATCTTAAAACTAAATATATAATTATAATTAATTTGAGATGCTGTGGCTACTCCCAATTAGTTAAAATCATATGATCACTAACATTATTGTAAGCTTTAAATTAAAGCCTAAATATTTGCATCAAGTCATAAATCACACAAATAAATTAAATAATAATGCACAAATATTTAATCTAATTTTTTGCATGTATAATAATCATGATTTTATACACACAAAATGTTCAATTAATCACATGTAATTGTGCAAAATTAAATAATCATCATATGCATGTCTAAGCAAATAATCAAAAGACATACATAATTAAAATCAATATTTTTCATAAAATATTAATACCCAAAAATGATTTTATAAATAAAATCATAACTCATACATTAGAGTAACCCAAATTATTACTAATATTAAAACAAAATTAATATTAATAATTTTTAATTTTAATTTAAAAAAACAGATGAAATTCATCGTCTTCAACTTCCAGCCGGGTCAGGCGTGACCTGGCTAGAACCAGTCGGAGCCCTGACTGGTTTGGAGCCCAGAAGACGTCAAATTGTGTAGGAATGTCGGCGGTGGGACGACATGGATGACGCGAACCACATGAGACATCCAAAACCCGACCATGCAACGCTTCCCAAAGGACAACATCCGAAGCTCAACGTACGGGTCTCGTCCCTCCTCCTCCTCCACGGTCCAGACAATGTCGCGTGCACCAAGGATGACGAGAAAAACACTCTAGCATCTCAAAGAGGTCCAAGATGTCGACAAAAAACAACAACCACCAACGTATATATATATACGGCAGCAAATGAACCAAAACAGAGGAAAACAGAGAAAATGGTTCGGTGGTTTCTCAAGCAAGGCAAAGGTAAGCTTTAGGCTCTGATACCAAATGATAAATAAAACCAAGCAGAGAGGCATGTATTTCATACAGACATTCATGTACAAAATCCATGCACATCAACACCATATATAACCGTATATAGATGTTAAGCAAGCAGTGGAAATTTAAACAAAAAATACCTCCAGCATTGCTTTCCACCGTAGATCTGAGAAGTTTTGTTGAAGGTCTGAGTTTCTATCCTCTTCCAGAGCAAGCTCGATGGTGTACAACAATGCTCAGTGAGAACTAGTGGGCAAGAGTGAGTAAAATGGTAGATCTCAAAAGGAATATTGGTGCACGATTCGTGCAGACAAAATCCACGGGAAAAACAACTATAAGACGGACCCAATACTTGTTTCTTACAAGCTGCGCAAGTAACCGAATCGTGATCTTCCATGTCTTCAAATAACAACGTATGCTTGTGTAGGAAATGATCCAACTCCAGCTCCATCTCGTCGGCATCATCAATGTATATCCTCGTAGCTCCTCCCACTGCAATACTTCCTTTCTTTTCCTCTTATAATTCCGATCTGAAACTATAGCGGCTTACTTTTCTTGTCTAGTACATGCTTTCAATTGTTTTTCAGATCGGTAGGGGTGATAAAGTGTGGCCATCAGCTTAAGGAAAGGGATCAATTCCCCTGTTTCCGTTTGGAACACAGTTTATAGTACAGAAGATTTCATGGGGAGTCAGGTATTAAATAATCTTTTATTTGATCATAAACTTTAGTTAAGACTAAGTATGAAATGTTTGTCTTTTCTTAAAAGCAATGTCAACTTTATTGTCATCTAATTCACGTTAGGAAAATAGGAACTTTAATTTAAATTTTATCTATTGATTTTTAAAAAAATGAGCTATAAATAAATGTTTTATGTATCGCATTAGGGTTATGTATCATAGGATGAAATTCAATGAAATGTTTTAATAAAGGAAGTGGCTGAACTTTGCAAATTTCAACCACTTCCTTTAGAAATAGCCCTTTCTCTTGCTGCTAAATTTGCACTGAGCCTACCGGCTCACACAAGGAAGAAAGAGTACCACACGCAAGGAAGTGAAGAAATGTATGTTTTTGTTAAATCTATATCTTAATTCAATCAAACCATGTTTTATCTGTTACATGGGAGAAGTTTAGAAATTCGCAACCTTACCTGCTACATTCACTCAATATTTCACAAGTCAATCCATTCACATTGCAGATTGCGAAAGAGCTGACATTATCGAAACAATAGTGTTAAAAGAAATGTATGTTTACCATCAAAGAAGACCTTCGGCTGCAGGCCTCCACTTCATTGCTTCAGCATCACAAAAGCACTTAACCATTAATGGAGTTGTTGCAGACTTCACATACTCCAGGTGACTCCTGTGCTGTAGTTTGAGTTCTTCAACTCTACCCGTTAAAACTTTGATCTTCTCTTCGAGTTGTTCAATTTTCGAAACTTGTTTTTTGCTCATTTTGATTGCAAAGTTGCCAGCATTAAGACCAAAATAAGCACGTGCCACCAGCATTAGATGATCTTGTATGAAGTCAACTTTGAATCCCACAACTTCCAACATCTTTGTGCGGTTCCACCAAGTGTGGAGCATGTCTTTCTTAATATTCATAACTTTAATTGTCCTCATACTGTATATAATCTCAGATAAGTACATGAAACAAACGGATTTTATTCTTGGATCTAACATGGATTCGGAACTAATATCTCCATGTTTGCCATTGATCAACCCCTTCAGAATGGGGATGAAGATGCGAGGTGTAATGTATTTGCCATATTTGACAAGCTGTTTCTCATCGTCTGAAAGAACCAACTTGATTTTTTTTCTTGAACCAGTGCTAGAATCAAGCTTCTGTACGAGCAGTGTGAATGCTTTCTCTGAATACGGTGAGACCTCCGGGATATTGCGCTCGTTCCCTGAACATTCTTCACTACTCTGGTCATTGTAACTTCCAGAGGGTTCCTCTTCAATATATTCTTCGTCACTATAACCAAGCATGTCATTATACTCTGTAGGCCAGGACAATTCTGTAACCATTGTTTTGATATTATCCCGAAACTTGTTTGGCTCATCTTCATTCAAACATTCAAATACGTCATCCAGGAACAGAGAAGGTTCGGTCTCCAATTCGTCGTCACTCAAGTCCTCATTTATGGCATTGTTTTGTAGCTTTTCCACTGCATTTCCCCTGATAATCACTCTGTTATTCTTT
>JAOTAX010160735.1:0-14284 GCA_025629825.1 Erythroxylum guanchezii
AAAATTCTTAAAATTCCCTTAAAATATAAAACACACAAGGAATCACTCAAATTAAGTTTTCAAACACAAATACCATATTGTTCACAACAAAATTTCATTTAGGCACAAATACCGGGAAATGTCATGAATGTATGTACAGTTATTTTTCATGTGCAAAATTTCACTGTTTACAAATAAAAAGTATGCATGAAAATTTTCCAATCAGTCCTAATCACTCTCACCCCTTTCCAAATTACTATCCTACCCTTCCCGTCGGGGGTGGGATGTTACAAAGCAGCCATGGATCGAAGAAAAGAATAGGTAATGGTTTCGCTGTATCCTTTGGCAATTTCGGTTTTTATGAAAAACAAGTGCTGGATTTTTTGTTTTCATATAAGTTTTGGATTTATGACAAGCAATCATTGGAAATTTTGTTTTCTTATTGACAAAATTTTGGTTTTTGTGAAAAACAAATGTTGGATTTTTTTTCATATTGAAAAAATTCGGTTTTATAAAAAACAAAATGTTTTGTTTAATAAATGCCATTACACACTTTTTACTGAATGGGCTAGGCCAAGTGAGCGAAAAGTTTGAAGCGGAAGAGCCAAGTCCAAGAAGAAATTTTTGGGTCTAAAAGTCGTGTAATTGTATTTATGTTCTAGGATGGACAATCAAAAGTGGTTTAATAGTTTATGAGATGAATGGATAAATGGATGCAAATAATATGCGATATTATGTGATTGTATGCCATTTAGAAAATTGCCAACCCTAGGCTTAGCCTTGCATTCATTATGTATGATATATATAATGAAACAATATAGGATGAATAATAAATTGCATTTAGACAAGATGGTATTTATTAAAACTTAAAGACCAAAAAGATTGAGTGGGAGAGGATGATCATGTGAGAGTCCACGGTCTCCATATGATGGCCCATTTGCATGTGGTGAGGTGTTACTCCGCACCGGAGGACATGAATCCTAGATCTTGCATGGTTTGGGTCACCTAAAGAATAATTCCACTCATTGGTAGCAAATTTGACCTCCCACCGAGACATGGTTTGTAAGTACCTTTAATGGATGAATCAAATGGTTACACACCCAATATAGTTTATCAATAACTTGCCTACCGTAGCTCTGTTAATAAATGTATGGACCAATTTATGGCACTTCTTAAAAAGTTAGGCATAAAGATGCTTGGTAGTTTTTTTGAGTGGCAGGGTCCTAGTTTTTCTTTAAATGGATAAGATGGCCCACCGTCACTTAATCTGTTATAGGTAAGAAAAATAACCGTCGTATAAAGATTTAATTTTTTAAGTTTTGTTAAATCTATCATCATGTATGCATGCATCATATACAAAGTTTCAATATTGTTGACTAGTATGCTCATGCTTTAATAATTTATATTTTCAGACACTTTGCTCTTAACTAATAACAAATTGGAAAATGCAGAGAATTTTAATGAATAGAGACGTAAACTTGACATTGTTCTTCAATATGAATGAATTTTATGGCTATTAACAGACAATGAGCCTACACCTCCGTGTGGCAATTCAACTTCTGAGCAAGTCCAACAATATGAGCGATGACAGAATGCTGATAAGACTACTAAGTGTTATATTCTAGCTTCTGTCAGCGAAATGTTGCAAAAGCAAATTGCATGCATGAAAACTGTTGGTGCAATGGTCCATTACCTACATGAGATGTTTGGTGTGAGGACTAGGTGTGCAAGGGTGAAAGCTATCCAAACCTTTCATAATCTCAGACAAAAACCTAGTGAACCGGTGCAGGATTACATGTTTAAGGTAATCTCTACAACTATTGAGGTTGAGATGTTTGACGTAGACATGGATTTAGAAACGCAAATGATTGTGATCATCAATAGCTTAAACTCTTCTTTTCAGCAGATTAAGTTGGACTATGAGCTCTACACCAAGGATTACACCTTGAGTGAGTTGATGAATACCCTCCAAAGCACGGAAGAGATATTAAATATCAAGGCTAATGGGTCCGAGGCTAATGTAGCATCTTCTTTTAAGCACAAAGGTAAGGGTAAGTAAAAGAAGAAGGGTCCAATGAAAAGAAGGCCCAAATAGGGTCAAGGTCCAACCCATAAAAAAGAAGGCCAAAGCAGACACCAAGGGAAAGTGTTTTCAAAGTGGTGAGCAGGCGACTAGAAAAGAAACTGTGCAGTCTACCTTGAGTCCCTCAAAATCAAACAAGGTATAGGTTTCCTAAGTTTGTTAGGAACTAAAAATGTGGTAGATTCATCTGATTCTTAGACATTAGATTCAGGAGCCACTGACCATGTTTGCAATTCTTTACAGGGGTTCCAACAAAGAAAAAGACTACATAAAGGTCAATTTCAAGTCAAGATAGCAGATGGATCCTATGTTTCAGCAGAATCAATCGGAGTAGTTATCTTAGACTTTCCTAGTGGTCATAGGTTATATTTGGAGGATGTATATTACATCCCAATAATTGTAAGGAACATGATTGTTGCTTTTTGTCTAATAAAATCTGGTTATTCCTTATATTTTGAAAACATTGTTTCAATATAAGAGAATAAGGATTTTATTTGTAATGTAATAATTAAATAGTGATTCTTCTTTATAGAACCTATGACTGGCTCACTAAACACCACAAAATTAATAAAACCAAAACAATCTAATGACTCTAGCATTAATGCAAAATATCTGTGGCACTTAAGAATGGGTCATATCAATCTGAAAAGACTTGATAGGTTAGTGAAGGATGAGATCCTTGCGAGCTTGGATAATGATCCATTACCTACCTGTGAATCTTATGTTGAAGGAAAAATGACCAAGCCTCATTTCCTTCTAAAGGAAACATATCTGAATCCATGTTGGACCTGATACACACTGATGTGTGTGGGCCCATGAACGTACAAGCTAGAGGAGGTTATGAATATTTCATAACCTTTATAGATGATTACTCTAGATATGGCTATTTGTATTTGATGCATAAAAATAGTGAATCCTTTGAAAAGTTCAAAGAATTCAAAGCTGAAGTTGAGAAGAAGCTAGGCAAGCCGTTAAAACATCTTCGATCGGATCGAGGTGGTGAGTACTTATCTGGAGAGTTCCAACAATTTCTAATTGACAATGGAATTGTTTCTAACTTATCAGCCCCTTGAACACTTTAACAGAATGGTGTAGCAGAGAGGAAGAATAGGACTCTATTGGAAATGGTAAGATTAATGATGTCCTACGCTAGCCTTCCAGAATCGTTCTGGGGATATGCCATACAAACGGCAACTTATCTTCTTATCTTTGCTCCATCCAAATCGGTGCCTAAAATACCTAAGGAGTTATGGACTGGCCAAGTGCCTTCATTGTGACACTTAAAGACTTGGGGCTACCTAACCTATGTTCTAAAGCTTGAATCCACAAAGATGGAACCAAGGTCAGAAGTATGTTTGTTTGTAGGATATCCTACGAGTACACAAGGGTACTATTTTTACAATCCTCAAGACAGGAAGGTATTTGTGTCGACAAATGCAACCTTCTTGGAGGAAGAATTTATGGGAAATCACAAAGGACTAAGTGAAGAAGTACCAAAGGAGTTAGCTATTTTATCCAAACCAAGAGTTGATTTGGATATAGTAGAACAAGATGTCGAAATGGATTTAAGAGTTGAATCAAAAGAGCAGCCTGAACATCAAGTAGTGCCTAGATGTAGTGGGATAGTTGTGAGACAACTAAACACGTATCTAGGTCTAGGAGAAGGCATAATTACCATCTCGGACTAAGAAGAAGCAGATCCCATCACTTATACATAGGCTATTAATGATGTTGATGCAAAAAAAATGGTTCAAGGCGATGGAATCAGAAATAGATTCCATGTACACCAATGAAGTTTGGATCCTTGTAGATCTACCGCCAGATGTAAAATCCATAGGGTGTAAATGTATTTACAAAAGGAAAAGAGGATCTGATGGACAGGTAGAGACTTTTAAAGCTAGATTGGTAGCTAAAGGCTACACTCAAAAAGAGGGTATAGACTATAAGGAGACTTTTTCTCCGGTTGCCATGCTTAAGTCCATCAGAATTCTTTTGGCCATAGCAGCCTATTTCGATTATGAAATTGGCAAATGGATGTCAAGACCGCATTTCTTAATGGGGATCTTGAAGAGACCATTTATATGGCGCAACCAAAAGGATTCGTTAAGCCAGGTAATGAGCATAAGGTATGCAAATTGCAGACGTCCATTTATAGACTTAAGTAAGCATCTAGGTCTTGGAACATTAAGTTTGATAAGTCTATCAAAACCTATGGGTTCATAGAAAACCTAGATGAGCCTTGTGTCTATAAGAGGATACAAGAAGGCAAGGTTACTTCCCTAATCTTATTTGTCGATGACATTATGCTCATTAGGAATTATGTAGGAATGTTATCTACAGTTAAGGGATGGCTTAACGAACAGTTCTTAATGAAGGATTTAGGAGAGGCTAGCTATGTTCTAGGGATTAAACTTATAAGGGATTGTAAGAACAAACTAATAGCCTTGTCTCAAATAACTTACATTAAGAACATGCTCAATAAGTTTTCCATGCAAGATTCCAAGAAGGGTTTCACACTTACTAGACATGGAATCAAACTTTCAAAGGAGCAAGCACCTAAGAACTAAGAGGAGGTTGAATGCATACACATCATTCCATATGCTTTGGTAGTTGGAAGTTTAATGTATGCTATGCTTTGCACTAGACCGGATATCTGTTATGCAGTGAGATTGGTAAGGAGATTCTAGTCCAATCCAGGAATGGAGCATTGGACTGCGGTTAAGTGCATACTGAAGTATCTTCGTAGGATGATGAACTTAATGCTTGCTTACTCTGGAAGTAATCTTATTCCGACAGGATATACAGATTTCAATTTCCAATTAGATGTTGATTCAAGGAAATCAACGTCTAGTTCTATATTTGTTTTAAGAGGTGGAGCCATAGTTTAGAGGAGTGTCAAGCAATCTTGTGTTGCTGATTCAATTATGGAGGATGAGTATGTGGCTAATTCTAAAGAACCTCGGAACCATAAAGCTGCTAAAAACATTAAGAGAAAGTATCATCTTATAAGGGAGATAATACAATCTGGTGAGGTAAATGTAGTAAACAATCCCATAGAGCAAAACCTTGTTGATCCATTTACAAAGATGATGTCTCAAAAGAGTTTTAAGGGTCACCTAGCAGGGATGGGAATGAGGGATATGTCAAACTTGCTTTAGGGCAAATGGGTGATTGCTGGAGTTATGTAAATATAGTGCCTTAAAAAGTAAGTGTATTTACATATAACTTAATCTTCTTCCAGTTCCTTTTTGTAACGAAAATATTTATTATTAATGAAATAAATGAGATTGGTTTTATTTGTATAAGCATTATATAAGTAGACATAAGGTACCAAGATTCTTTTGTAAGTAATATACATATACATGGAGATGTATAAGAAACATGTATATTATTATTATCTAAATTAGTTGATTCATAGTTGAATAATCAAGTTGGTCGCTTAATTATGGTTTAGAATGTAGTGTTATGATTTTTCTCCGTGTAAGTAAAAGAGTTTAACTCAAGGGAATGATGAGTTTCATATCATGATAGTAGTTGACTATCGATAATGGCACTATTAAATGAATCTGGAATCATGTATGTTTTTAAAAAATAAAGTAGGTCGTTACTTTAATCTTAAAACATACACCTTAGTATTTTTTTATTACAAACCACAGTCTTGATGAGTGGTGAACTTGTATGTGTTTCATTATAATTCTTGATATAATCGAAATGGATTTTTATAGATTATCAATCCAATGTCTGCATGTTGGAATTATTAATTGAAACATGTATCAGGGAACATTCATTTAAATAAAGAGTTTATAGTGATATCATCACTTCTAGATATTTTACAGAGATTGGTGATTAAATTGGTGCCAGTAGTTTGATGGACTAGCTACTCATCAAGTCTTAACACCAAGATAAGATCTTATTTGTTAATCACCATATAGAGTAAAAAGGGAGATCTAGAAGGAAAATCAAATAAGGGAAAAAAACGGTTATTTTACCTTTTATTGTGTGGATGGCTATAATATGGTTCATAATAGAGTTTACAATTGGACATCTTATTTGAAATATGTGTTCTCATAATATTTAGTAATTCAAGAGTTCAACTAATTGCCTTTAATGAAATGACATTTAGTTAATAAGATGGAATTAATTCTAATAAGACTAAATTAATTATGAGTTTATTGGAGCTTGAATTATATAAATCCAATTGGATTCCCCACATAGCTTCTAGGAAGGTTATTAAGCAAAGTAAGAAATATAAATAGAAGTTATCGGAAATAAGAAAGAAGAAAGAACTGAATTAGATTCGGAATAATAATACCAGAATAATTTAATTAAGAGTTAATTAAATTGGGTTTTAAAGCCTATGATTGAATGCTGGGCTTACACTAATTAATTGTTAACTAAAAGCCCAAATGAACATTTAATATTGGACTGGACTTTAATTTGATTGATTAATTAGATTAATTAAATTGAAACAAAGTTATTAAATATAAAAGGAGGGCAAATTTCGTTTTTATAGCTAAATGTGCAACTGCACATTTATCATTGAATTGCTAAATTTAAGATGGTTTTTATCATGCTTCATCATCATTAAATGGATAATGATATTATCATTAAATGGTTTAATGGATGTCTTTTAATGATGGCATGTAACCTTTTAACATTCATTTGATTAAAGGAGGAGGTGCATTTAATGTACTCTCCCCCTTCTTTCATCTCATAACCAAAAATGAGAGGGTCTCATTTAGGTTATTGGTCTTTTCATATAACCATCTTAAACAAATGAGAGTGTCTCATTTATCTGCTTCTTTAATTTTGATTAAAGAATGAAGTGGTGCATTGGATGCACATCACTTCTTTCTTTCATCTCTAACCGAAATTGAGAGAGAGAAGAAGAAGGTGTTGTTGCATTTTTGACCCACTCTTTCCTCTCTTGCATGAGCTAGCCGAAACTTCTAATGAGAAGGGTCTCATTTTTGGCTTCTTTCAACTAAAGAAAATCTCTTCAATATTTCTTCTCCTTTCCCACGAAAGGATCTTGTTAACCAAGTAATCTAAGGAGAACAAGTGGTAGATCGGATTGGTGGAGGATACAACAACGAGAAGATGATACATTAACAAGGAGAGGATACAAAAGTGAGGAGTTAAAGCTGTAGCAAGGAGTCGGTATAATTTCCATCTTGTTCTTATGTTAGTTATTTTCCTTATACAGTATCATGTATGGCTTAAACATGTTGATTTGGTTATTATGCTTCTGCTGCATTTTGATTTCAGAAAAAGTTTTGAAATCTACTATTTTAGCTAAATTTAGTATGCTTTTGTTTTTGATCCAACACTGTGCACACCGAATGAGAGTTATTGATAGCATAATATATGATTTGATGCATTTTCATTACATTGATATGCATGATAAGATAAAGGAGTTGTAACTGGAGTAACCAACGTGAAAAAGAGCTTAAAGCAAAAAAAAATGTGCACATAGAGCCACAGACTTAATGATTAACAAGCCCATTATCTATAATGGGCACGGGACAGTATCTGAAATGAGTCCGGTATCCACAATGAATACAACAAAATTAAATAGGCACTCAGTCACAACAAAATAAAAATGAAAGTAGAATCTCATGTGTATTGCATATATATATCTTTACATGTATCATGTGAATGATTGTGAAAAAAAAATATTGAATTGTGTTGATATAGTGATCTACAATACTTGTATACAAGTTGATTTTTTGAATGATTGAGGTGAAAGACTGGATTGTTCTGAAAAGATGATATGACATGTTTGTATTATAATTTGCTTATTAAGTTATGATGTATAGTGTGATTTGGTATACAAAACTGTATAGCAATTGATTCAAACTAATGTGATATACTTGTGAATTTGGTTGTACACTTGTGATGTTGTGTTTTGACTCGAGTGAGCATAGCAATAATGATTCACTTACTGAATTTATAAAACTCATCAAAATTGTAATGTCGTTTTTGAGGCACTGAGGAGACCTAACTTCTAAGGAAATCTAGTAGCAATCTAGTATTGTCAATTTTGAAATTAGGAATATGATAGGAATGAATTTTCTTAAATGTTCTTATATATTTTCATGTGATTTCAATCCTATTTTAAAGATAAAATACTCAATTTGTGTTCAATTTGTATTAACTGCTAGGTTGAATTTATTTATATATTTTGAAACCAAAAAGACAAAAAAATTAAAAAAATTAAAGCACAATTGTTTACTTAAAGAAAAGGAGAGAAAATTAAAATGTTGCTTGCATTTAAACGCACGTTGCGTTCAAAACGCAGCAGCGTACGCTGCGTATGTCCGCAGCGTTAACAACGCTACATGCACAGGTCATGCGTGACTGGAAGCTGTGAGGGTTTTAGGTGGATGCTTTTAAATTGTCTTGTCAACAAATAGCAAAGGGGGGCCGACACACTGAGGTTTTATTTTATTGTCTTAGAGGAACAGTATTGAGAGGAGAATGCCGGCGCAAGATAGTTTTAGAAAGCATGATTTTTAATTGTCTTATCAATTTGTTATGCTGCAGGAGGTCGGCGCAAGCAGAACGTAGAAGGCTGAAGCTTTAATTTGTCTTGTGAACGCATAGGATAAAGAGCCGCTAGAGAAAAGTTTTAAAGAGAGCATGATGTTTTATTTGTTTTACCAACGTTTTACTACAGGGTCAGCGCAGATAAAACGTTGAAGGCAGAACGGGCAGCCAAGTTTCTTTCTTTCACTGAGCAGTGTTTTATTTGTCTTGTCATAATAGGGTACATTAAAAGCAGCAGCAACGTGGAGCAATGAACAAGGGCGGTACATGAGAACCATTGACACGTTGGAGGGCCATCTACAGTGTCGGTGCAAGGAGACTTGAAGATTGCGCAGAAATCATTAGACACTTCACTTGTTCACCGTGAGCATATGACATTTATGATCTGTTTTTGGAGCATAAAAATGAATCATTAGACACTTCACTTGTTCACCGTGAGCATATGACATTTATGATATGTTTTTGGAGCATAAAAATGAAGATGGCCAGTTAACTTGCCGACATCGGTTCAACAGAGATATCGACGCCAAGTTACGGTGAAGTTATTTGTGTCATTTTAAAGTTGTGATTTATTTTCAGATTGTTGTGTTATTGGTATTGATTTTAATGATTTTGGACTTAATGATCTCGATATATTATTTTTATCATTTTATTTCGAACCTATTGTTAAAATATTAATTGTAATCCGTAATCGTTACTTTTTATATTTATGCGTAGCATCTAACGATCGTTAATCGTTAGGAACAACATAACTTAGGTTAGATAACCCGAATGTGTGAGGTGACTGCCTATATTGATCGTTTTCCAATTCAAAATGCAACTGCCAACTTAAATCTAGAGATCGTATCCTAGGTTATTCGGTAGTTAGATTTAATTAATGATAGTATCTTGATTAAATACAACCTAAGGGAAAATCGAGATTTGTAGATCATTCTACTAGTCTCAGATCAATAGTTCGAAAAGAATCGTAAAGACTTTAGAATGAAGAAATATGCTTGATTGTGCTTAGGTCGAGATTGACCCTAGAACCGAACCTTACTAATACTCGACACCTTTCTCATTTTCGATTATTTGTTTTAAATTGTTTTCAACAGTTTAATTTTACTTTAATTTTTTAAATTGTTTTAAAACCAAAAACCCCCGTTTATTTTCCTTACATCACTTAATTTCGTTACGAAAAATTAACCGAACATTCCCTGTGGATTCGATCCCGACTTACCACAATTACAAATTTTAGTGTGCAAAGTCAGGTAAATTTTACAGTGCACTCGACAAGCGCTGTCAAATTTTGACGCCGTTGCTGAGGAATGTGGTAACTTAACTTTTGTATCTGATTTTGGTTGGTGTTTTGTGAATATATTTGCTTATACTCGTTCTTTTTGTTACTTGTTAGTTTTTAATTGTCTATTAGTGTTGGTGCATGGTAGTGACCAAGTCCCCTCGTAGAGAAATTGAGCAACTTGATCCGGAGATCGAGAGGACATTGCGAAGATTGCATAGGGAAGCAAGGTCAACTTTGGTAAACGAATTGGAAGCAAAATCTGAAGACACAATGGAAAATTCGAGAACTCTAAGGGAGCTGGCTGTACCCGATTTAACTCATAGACCATTATGCATAACATTTCCGAATTTTGCTGAACATGTTAACTTTGAGTTAAAATCTGGATTAATTCATTTATTGCCTAACTTTTATGGCCTTATAGGTGAGGATGCACATAAGCATCTTAAGGAACTCGATGTGGTGTGTTTGAGCATGAAGCCTCATGGGGTGACGGACAAGCAGATCATGTTGAGGGCCTTCCAATTCTCACTCAAAGATGCAGCAAAAAATTGGCTATTTGATTTACTTGCTGGAAGTGTGAATACTTGGTTGGAGATGAAGAGATTATTTCTAGAAAAATATTTTCCGGCCTCAAAGATAGCAAGTGTTCGGAAGGAGATATGCGATATTAAGCAACACAATAGGGAGTCTCTTTACGAATATTGGGAGCGATTTAAGAAGTTATGTGCCAATTGCCCACATCACAACATCCCAGAGCAACTTCTTATCCAATATTTCTATGAAGGATTGCTGCCAATGGAGAGGAGTTTGGTTGATGCAGCGAGTGGTGGGGCACTTTTTGAGAAGACTCCCATTGAAGCTAGGATATTACTTGAGCAGATGGCCGCTAACACCCAGCAATTCAGCACTCGTAATGATGTTCGGCGAGTAAATGAGGTAAGCACTTCATCCATTGAACATCGTTTAGATGAACTAACATCTTTTGTCAGACAGATTGCAATTGGACAAGCACAAGTGAAAGCGTGCGGGATATGTTCAAACACGAGTCATCCAACTGACGAGTGCCCAGCTTTGCAAAAAGGGAGTATGGAGCACGTGAATGCTGCAGGAGGGAGCTTCCCGAACCAATACAACCCATACTCGCAGATGTATAACCCAGGTTGGAGGGATCACCCCAACTTGAGTTATGGAGGGAATCGACAGAAAAATCACTTCCAGAATCAGCTGCAAGGTCCACTAGGATTTCAACCAAGGCAACAAGGAGCTTCTTCTTTAAGTTCAGGTGCGTCTTTAGAAGAACTTGTTAATAAACTTGTTGCTTCCAATTTGCAATTTCAATAGGAAACAAAAGCAAGTCAACAGAAGATGGAATACCAAATTGGTCAAATGGCGGCAATACTCAATCGCCTAGAATCGCAAGGAGGAGGAAAATTGCCATCACAACCCGAGGTGAATCCAAAAAATGTCAGTGCCATAACCCTAAGAAGCGGAAAGGAGATTGAAGATTCAAAAAGAACCCCAACGAAGATTGCTACCGAGGAAGAGATCGAGAAGGAATTGGAAAAGGAAGAAAATTCATCCTCAAGTACAAAGGTAAATATCAAAAGTCCCAATATTGTTAAAACTAACCCTCCACCTTTTCCTAGTAGATTAACGAGACCAAACAAGGAGGACAAGGATAAGGAGATATTGGAGACTTTCCGAAAGGTAGAAGCCAATATACCTTTGCTCGAAGCAATCAAGCAAGTGCCTAAGGTATGCCAAATTTCTCAAAGAACTATGTACACAAAAGAGAAAATTGAGGGGTGATGAGAAAGTGATGATGGGTGAGAATGTGTCGGTGGTATTCAAAAAGAAAATGCCTAAAAAATGTTGAGATCTAGGTATGTTCACTATCCCGTGCAAAATTGGTAACACTGTGATTAGTAAAGCCATGTTGGATTTGGGTGCTTCTATTAATGTGATGCCTCATTCGATTTATGCTTCTTTGAATTTGGACCCTTTGAAAAAGATGAATGTAGTCATCCAACTGGTTGATTGCACTAATGCTTATCCTGATGGTATGGTTGTGGATGTTTTGGTGCAGGTGAATAAGTTAGTATTTCCTGCAAACTTTTATGTTGTGGATATGAATGATGACACCTCGTGCAATCCGATACCTATCTTGTTGGGAAGACCATTCCTTAATATGGCTCAAACCAAGATAGATGTTCGTAAAGGCACCCTCACAATGGAATTTGATGGGGAAGTAATTCATTTCAATATTTTTGATGCCATGAAACATCCTCCTAATGATCATTGTGTTTTTTTTTTGTTGACGTGATTGATCCTTTGGTGCAAGAAATGTTTAAATTAAGTTACAGGGATCACTTGGAAACAACATTGACTGAGGATCTGGAAGTAGAATCCAACGCTGATGTTGAGATGGGAGAGGAGCTTATGGAAACGACAGCTGCCTTGGACTCATTGGAAAGCTCTCCAAAAAGGTATGATTTGGCTTCTATACAAATACCTGAAGCTCACTAGAAGTTGTTACCTTCTGATGTGCAAGCACTAGAATTGGAATTGAAGCTACTCCCTACACATCTAAAGTATGCCTATTTAGGAGATAAACAGACTCTCCCCATTATCATTTCGGCAGAGTTGACTTCAACTCAAGAGGAAAGGCTGGTTCGAATGCTAAGAGAGCATAAGAAGCCCATCGATTGGACCATCGCAGATATCCAAGGGACCCTTCCATATGTATGCATCGCATTTTGTTGGAGGATGATGCAAAGTCTACAAGGCAAGCTCAACGTAGGCTGAATCCTCCAATGATGGAAGTTGTGAAGAAGGAGATACTAAAGCTTCTCGATGCTGGGGTAATCTACCTGATATCTGACAGTAAGTGGGTAAGTCCCATCCAGGTGGTTCCCAAGAAGTCTGGAATCACCGTTGTGGAAAACGAGCAAGGTGAGTTGATTTCCACCCGAGTGCAAACCGGGTGGCGAGTATGTTTTGATTATCGAAACTTAAATGCTGCTACTCGTAAAGATCACTTCACCCTTCCTTTTATTGATCAAATGCTTGAGAGATTGGCTGGTTATGACTTTTATTGCTTTTTATATGGCTTTTCAGGTTATCTTCAGATCTTGATTGCACCAGAAGATCAAGAGAAGACCACATTTACATGCCCATTTGGTACGTTTGCCTATCGAAGGATGTCATTCGGGTTGTATAATGCACCTACCACGTTCCAAAGGTGTATGGTAAGCATTTTTTCTGAATATGTTGAGAAGATTATTAAGGTATTCATGGACAATTTTAGTGTGTGTGGATCTTCTTTTGATGAATGTCTTGAGAATCTGGCCATTATCTTAGAGCGATGCATAGAAACTAATCTTGTGTTGAACTGGGAAAAATGTCATTTTATGGTGGATCAAGGTATAGTTTTAGGTCAAGTGATATCTGCTAAGGGTATTGAAGTAGACAAGTCTAAAGTTGATATCATTTCTTCTTTACCTTACCCCTCTACTGTGAGGGACGTGTGTTCTTTTCTGGGGCATGTAGGTTTTTATCGAAGGTTTATTAAGGACTTTTTGAAGATAGCCGCACCACTATGCAAGCTTCTTCAGTAGGATGTCTCCTTCGAGTTCGACGAGAGGTGCAAAGACGCGTTCAATAAACTTAAGGAGCTTCTAACATCCCCACCGGTGAATCGATCGCCAGATTGGAACCTCCCATTCGAGATCATATGCAATGCGAGCGATTATGCGATGGGGGTGGTTCTAAGGCAAAGAGTGGGAAGAGCTTTGCATGCCATTTACTATCCTTTAGAAACTTTGAATCCATCTCAATTGCATTATTCCACTACAGAAAAAGAATTGTTGACCGCGCGTCGTAACGCTAATCAAAATTAAAATAACTAGACTACTACTGTAGTAGTGGTGAGTCTAGGTCGATCCCACAAAGAGTGCGTGTAAAGTCTAGGAAATGAAATTAACCGGTGTTTACACTAATGGGGGGTTTTTGGATTTTTAAAGAAGAAAATAAAATAAAAGTAACTAATAAAAACGAAATAAAGAAAACATGCAATAAAATGATAAATGTGGAGAATTCGGTAGGGACCCGGTTCTTCGGTTCAATCTCGGCCTAAACTCTAAGCAAGAATATTTTATTAATTTGTTGTTCTTTAACCACTCCTAGAAACTATTAATCGTGGGTTAAAAATTAACCCGAGTTTTCCCATAGATTTTGTTTAATCAAGATACGATCGTTAATTAAACCTAACCACCTAATTACCTAGGATACGATCTCTAGATTTAATTAGGCAGCAGCATTATGAATTAGGAAAACCGATTAATCAAGGCAACAACTACATACGATGCGTCATTTAACCTAGGTCATGTTAT
>JAOTAX010160932.1:0-14263 GCA_025629825.1 Erythroxylum guanchezii
CATGAACATGCATTGTACATAATTCATTTCATACATGTGCATTATTGAATACTCTTAATTGTGCAAATTTTGATATCATATATGTTATTTGTTATAGAGGAGCAACTAGCACGTCAACTTCCAGACGTTGTCGGATCTTCCAGGCATTAGCTTTGGGAGCAATCTGTGAGTGTCCTAGACCGTTTCTCTCAATTATTGTTTGCTTAGGATTATGTTTTAAATAATGAATGAATGCGATTTGATTGTGGATTCCAGACAGAAGGTCCGATGATTGTATAATGGGGATTGCGATATTGAAGTGCTGCTTGAATGTGAATATGAAGACCTATGTGCTTATAATGTGATTGATTGTGGTACATGCATTCTATTCATGAATGCATAATCAAATAATGGTAGTTGCAACCAGAGTAGCCACTGATTAGAGCTTAAAGCTCAACGAGTGAAATTGAGCCTCAAGCTCAACAGTGATTCAAAGCCTTAGGCTCAACGTTTAATGAACCCTATATGGGACAGTTCAGGCGCTCGGTCACAACAACATAATAATTGAAAAAGTGTCTCATGAGCATTTCATATGTATCTTGTTAAGTATGTTTGATTGAGTGAAACGCAAAATTGTTTGTGCTTAAGTGAAGATGTGATATTCATGTACAATGCAAAGTTGTGAAATAATTGTTTTGTGAATTGATGTGTTGCATGGATTGAGTAAACCATCGATGATGGTTACCTCATTGAGTTCGCAAAACTCACCAAACTTGCAACGTTGTCTTTTCAGGACCGAGAGACGACTCTAGCTACTGAGAGGCTCTACTAGTCGTGTAGATTGTGTTTGGCAAAAGACGTCATGACTCAAAGGTCGGTCAGCTGGGATTTTTAGCTAGATTAGTTAGATTTTGTATATTTTCCTCTTTCATGTAGTACTTTTGTATTAGGTTTTGATGATGTACGTATAGAAAATATTGAAAGACAAAATGTAGATACTTGAGTTTTATGAAATGAAATAGGGAAAAAGTTAGTTTCAAAAAATATTGTCATTTTTCTATTGATGTTTTATAAGCACATTTTGATATGATGCCATATGAAGTGATTGTAATGATCGAACCGTAGCTCGCCCTTATCGTAGGTTATGTACCATAATGACCTCCGGACGTCCCAATGTGTACCCTGCGATAAAGGGGTGCTACAAAAAATTTATTTGGAGAGTCATATTATTATTTTGAAATTTTTGGTGAATTTTAGAAAAAATATTAATTTTTGGGCCAATTATGGAGTGACAAATGGATCAATTAAATTGTGACATGTGGACAAAGATTTAAGTGACAATTGGTAGCCTTACTTGGAGGACACATGTAACACATGCATTGGAAGCATGTGTCAAACCTAAAGAGAGACACCTAGCCTTAGGAAAAAGTTTCTGCTACATCTTTCCTTGATTCCACCAAAAACCACTAACTCCCTTCTTGCTTTGTCATCTCCAAAACCCATTGTTTGCTCTCCTAGGTTCTGGAAAATTTCTGAAAAGAGAGAAGCTTAATCAAGTAAGTTTTATGATAGTGTAAATGATTTTTGCTGAGATTTTAATGTTTGTAACTGGATGCATGTGTAAATGGAGTACATTTTTATGCTTAGGGAGTGCTGCATATGTAAATGGTGTTGATGCATGTGTGGGTGGAGGAAGAAGAAGCAAATATGCAGTGAATTGCGTGTTTAATGTTAGTATTTGAAATGTAATTAAAAACTAGAGTTTTTCATTGAACAGCCCTCAGTCTTTTGCCTATAACTTTTTCATCCGAACTCCAAATAACTTGAAACTTGGATCAATGGATTCCTAAGACATTTTTCTTTCTCTCCATAAAAATTTAGAGTTATCTGAATTGATTTGAAAGTGATTGATAGGATGAAAGTGTGGAAGTCTGCTGGAATGTTATGAACTGGAAATTTTCATGATCATGCTTCGGTTTTCAAATTATAACTTGAGCTGTAGATTTCTGAATGAGTTTATTTTTGATTCATATTAAACTAGAGACATATTTCTACAACTTTTGTGAAGAGGTAGAATTTTAATTATGTCTCTAAGATTTTCAAAATTGGCATGTAAGTGAGTTGTAGCTTAAGTTGAAGCACTGTTAGGGACAGAAATCATATGATGTAGAGTTTGAATAAACTTTATTGATATAGGCCGAATTAGACTAAGATGTCTTCACCAAAGTTGTAGCTTATTCTCTTAGCGTTAATTTGGTACAAATTTTGTAATTTTTGGATATCTGAGCTGAAAGAAATGAGTTGCGAAAATAGAGGGTATGATCATGTACTAGCTAAAAGTTCAAATGTGTACAGTCTGTGGTATTTTATGCATAACTCTTTGAATACTGAAACAAATTGGATTATTTTAGAGTCATTAGAAACTTGAGACACTATAGAACAACTTTCCAGAAGGAAGTGTTGTCTAATTTTGTCATTTACCCTACCAGATTAATTATGCAAAGTTGACCCGAAATCATATGGGTAGAAAATCTGAAGTGGTCACTTAGGTTATGAAATTGATTTCACATTGTTTTATTTTGGTCCAAATTATAAGTACCAAATGTTATTAATGAGGGCTTTGATATCTGATCAGTTTGATGATGAAAATTACAATAAGATACCTAGAATTGTCATGAACATGCATTATACATATTCAATATACATTAATGAAGTCTTAATCATGCACAATAGTAATTTGTATATGTGTTAAATGTTATAGAGGAACATATAGTACGACCACTTCCAGATATTGTCGAGACTTCAAGGCAATAAGCAAACGGGAGCAATTGTAAGTAATTTAGACAGTAACTTTTGTGAGTAACCTAAGATGGTCTCACCGAATTTAATAATGATGAATGTGTACTGAATTGTGTACTGATTCCGGACATGAAGTTCTGAGGTACTGATTGATGAATGAGATGTTGAAGTGTTATTTACCTTGCTTTGTTCTGCTTGTTGAATTTGATTTATGCTGATTGTGTTCTGAATTCTGAACAATGATTGTCCGAGGCGTTTGATGCATGTTTATATCATTGGAAGTGCTACTTATATGTGACTATGATTTACTACTTGCTTTGCACATAAAATGTCTGAAATGACCTTGTTTGATTTTAAAACTGTTTGAGTCCTAGTTGTGGGTAAATAGGCATGCCTAGAAGGGTCCGCAATTGCTCCTGTGAAACACCAGTGTGGAGACTTCAATCTCTCCTGTGACACTCTGGTGTCGAGACTTCGGTCTCTCTTGTGACACTCCGATGTCAAGACTTCAGTCTCTCCTGTGACACTCCGGTGTTAAGACTTTGGTCTCTCCTATATAAGTCCCGTTACACGCTTCTGTAAATGGATTTTTCAATCATATGATTTTGTATTCTGATTTCTGTTTGACTCTGTTATAAACAAGAAATTGTGTTCTAATTATGAAGGGTTTATAACCCCCTGTGAGACTCAGTTCTATTTTTGGTGTGATCTGTTTAAGATCCAATATTATATGTTTGAATTGTTCATTCCGATCAATTGTTAATTCATGCTTTTGATATATCATGATTGTGTACAATTAATTGTCAATTTATGCATAGATTAGTCATAACTCACTAAGCTATATGCTTAGCACAGTGGATTTGCCTCATGTAGGTTCAAAGAGAAGGACATATAGGCTGGGACGAGTCAACCGTAATGACCAGTAAAGTCTGAGTCCTGTTTTGATAAAAATGTATTAGAGTTTGTTTTGGTCTTGTATATAAAGTGTATGATTCTGAATTGTTGAAAGTTTTTGTAATAACTGTATTTCAGGCTAGTTTCGATTTTTAGAACAAATTTGTGTTAAGCTTTTGTGATATAATGTTTGTTTGTTTAAGATTCTAGAAATGCGTGTATGAAATGTTTCGTACATTTTGGAATGTTTATTTTTTAATGCTATTCTTTCGCGAAATGTTTTGGTTTGTTTGTACTATCTTGTGTAGCATCCATATATCCTCCCAAGGGGTATTAGGGTGTCACAATAATAGTTTGTCATATTTATAGCCTTTGTTTATATATGGTCAACATTCACAATGAAAAAAAATTGTATAACCAACAGGGTGGTCTGCCACTAAATTTAAGTGATGTCAACACTATTTTGTTTATAGTTCTCTTAGCTGGTCCTTCTCTGTACTATTCCCTAAGTCTTATAGATATCTTAATGTTTTGTCCTTTAGAATTATTGCTCTTTCTTTGAAACCTACTTGCATCAATATGTTTCTTTCATTTGGTTCTCTAAACACTAAGCACAACACTTGCTTAATATGAAAAAATTTTGCATGTGACAAGGTGTGACAATGAATTATATGTTACACCTTGTCAATTTAATGACGTTTGACATACTTGATATTAGATACTTTTATTAAGATAATGAATATTTAATTTTACTTGTACACACTTAATACTCTTATTGAGATAATGAATATTTAATTTTACAAAAAAAATGACTTGCCTCAATTAATGCTCACAAAAAGTTAATTTTTCCCATAATTGTTCCTTAATAAGTTAATAATAACAAAACTAATAAGTATAACAATTTAATTCCCTCCCTTATAGTAGATTTGTACATTTTCCTTAATGTACAAAATGTAAAAGAACTATGAAAGCCTAGGAAATAAGAGGAAGGAAGGAAATTACAATTATTGATACTTCCCTGAAACTAAATGGCTTTATAGTTGTA
The DNA here is from genome assembly GCA_025629825.1 of Erythroxylum guanchezii. Classification (NCBI taxonomy): domain Eukaryota; kingdom Viridiplantae; phylum Streptophyta; class Magnoliopsida; order Malpighiales; family Erythroxylaceae; genus Erythroxylum; species Erythroxylum guanchezii. The sequence goes on from JAOTAX010160932.1 coordinate 4,718, forward strand.
TTATGAGTAAAGTACAAATTAGCAGTAGCTATCATAATCCCACTTAAATCCATAAATTTAAGGTTTCTTTTACCTTAAAACATAAGCAAAAATCAACGAAACATATTTAAAAAATGCTAAAGAAACTTAGGGCTTTTACATTGCTTCTTTTTTGAATTACAACCAAGCTCCCTTTTTCACATTGCTTCTTTTATACATTTTTTCATTTTCCTTATACTTATTTCATTACATCTCAATTGTAAAACATCAAATTACAAGTAAAAACATCAATCATTATGAATTAAAGGGTAAATACTTTTTTTTCTTAGGCTTAAGGTTATTTAGGAAAGATTATAAAGAAAGAGCTTGACTTTTAAATTAAGCCAAAAAAGGACGCACTAATATATTAATGTATAAAAGGTCTAAAATTTGGCTTAAATTCAAATCCTAGGTGACTTTATCATTTTTAATATTTGTATGCATCTTATATGTAATCTTAAAAAGATGAAATTCAAGTTCTAGAAATTCATAATCAAAGAACGAATCCACATAAGAAAAGAAAATTTTCATGAATGCTTCAATCCTTATAGGATCACATATGTCCTTTACTTGACAAATTTAATTTCATATTATTCACAAAGTCAAGATTTGCATGACAACTGTTTAATTATATTATGAATTTAAATTTTAACACTCAATATCAATAAACTCATTTCATCAACCTAAAGATACTAATGCGAACCTAAACTCATAACCTAATAAAATATAAAGACATATAAAAAATGACAAAAAATTAATGGAATTAAATTTAACTTTAGTCCACCCCTACACCTAGAATAATATTATCCTTAAGATTGTGCATGAAGAGTAATAAAAGGATATAAAAGAACTCCTTGAACACCTAGACAGTTGAATTGGAAATTTTCTGTTATAAAATATTCTTTTATGATTAAAATCTACGAGATACTCAATATTGGTGAAGAGTTAAAAAAAATCTAAATTGCAATTAGATTTTCATTAACTTCAATTTAATATAAATAACAGATCACAAGTTAGTAAAACAATACACATTATAAATGATGTTGGAGTCTCTTACAAAACTTTCATCGAATACTTGGTATGCTATTGAAATTCATCCCTAGTTGGTTTCAAAACTACTGTCTTTTTCCTTTATTCACCAACATAATGACACAACAACAAACAATGACCTATTACAACCCATATAAACCCTCGTAACTTAATCCACAGTAACACCAACAGGGGAGGAGAGATCGCTACCAGGAGGAAGAAAATGAGAGAACTGAATCAAACAGTAGTGAAGGGGAGTACGAAGAAGTTCCTTGCAGGCACCACAGAAACAATGGAGAAGAGGATAATCGGGGTTAGGAATCGGGGATGCGAACTGAAATTCCTTAGTTTCATAGGAATCTCAGTCCAGAAGATTTTATAGACTGGTTGGCAGTGACCGAGGAGATTTTGGAGTTTAAGGAGGTTCCATAGAATAAAAGGGTGTCTCTTCTAGCTACTAGGTTCAAAGTCAGAGCTGCGGCATGGTGGAAGTAGTTAAAGATGACAAGTTCAAGACAGGGAAAAAATAAGATTAGCACCTAGGAGAAGATGAGAAAAAAGATGTATGAAGAATATTTGCCTACAATTATCAAAGATTGTTGTATCAAAGGTTCCAAAACGTAAAGCAGGGCAGCAAGACGATGGATGAGTACACTATTGAATTTTATCAGTTGCTCATTTGGAATAAGATATAGGAGACGGAGGACTAACTCGTTTCAAGGTACACTGGCAGGTTACGAGAACAAATCTAGGACATGGTAAACATGTTTGACCCCGTGTTTGTGTTAGTGGCTCACTAGCAAGCCTTGATAGTATAGAGACCAGTTCGGTGGTCAGGAAGAATTTCTCTTACGGGTCCTAACTACTCAATCAATGCAAATCACGCATTAAGTAATAGAGTGAACAAGCCAACGAGTCAGAATGACGAACAAAATAGAGGTGCTACTAGTGTGAATCCAGTCAATAGAGTAACTGGAGGCATTATTTATTGCTTTAGGTGTGGTGAACTTGGTCATATTCAATCTGAATGTCAGAAAATAGCAAAAAAGAAGGCACTATTTGTGGATTCCAAAGAGGGAGATGATGAAAATGTAGTCATTGAAACGTATTTGAACTTTAACACTAAGGAGTATACGGAGGAGGCCCAAGTTGAAGGGGATACGAGTATTGCTTTAGTGGTTAGACAAGAATGCTTAACCTCTAAAACTACTATCGGTGATGAGTAGCTAGGGAACAATATAGTCTAGTCCATATGCACCATTTATGGTAAGATCTGCTACTTTCTTATTGAAACTGGTAGTTGTGAAAACATAATATCTGACTATCTGTAGAGGCTGTCTAAAAATTGATTTCAAAAACTAAAAAACATCCTGCAGTATATAAAATGGCTTGGTTAAAGAAGGGTAATGAGGTCATAGTGTCTCAATGTGCTTTGAGGGTCCTTTTCTATGGGTTTTAAATATAGAGATTCTTTTAAATATAGAGATTCTGTAAGGTGTGATGTAATTGTCATAGATGTTTGTCACTTGTTGTTGGGGAAACCCTGGTAGTACAATAGGTGGATGGTAAATGATGATAGGGTTAACACGTTCAACTTTGTATTTAAGGGAACAAAGACAGTACTATTGCCTAGTAAAAGGGTGAAAAAGAGTAAACCGATGGGGGATAGTACTAATTTATTATCCTTAGCTACATTTGATAAAGTATTGTAGGAGTCAGAAGTGTTGCATGTACTGATCGAGAAGGAGGAACTAGATATGATTGCACCACAGGCGATGGTCTAACTCAATGAATTTAGTGACATGCTCTCGAGCGAGTTACCTGATGGTTTGCCACTGTTACGTGATATTCAATATCAAATCAATGTTGAACCAGGACTTGTGTTACCAAACTGCCCCCATTACAGAATGAGCTCAAAAGAGCATGAGGAGTTGCACAGTCAGGTGGGGAGTTGCTAATTAAAATGAATGTGTCTGAAAGTCTGATCCCTTGCATAGCATCGACCTTATTAATGCCTAAGAAAGATGGTTCATGGCATATGTGTGTGGATAGTAAGGCCATCAATAAGATCACAACGAGGTATAGATTTCCTACTCCTTGCCTTGATGATTTACTTGATCATATTAGTGGTGTTGCTGTGTTTTCTAAGTTGGACTTAAAGAGCGATTACCGTCAGATTCAGATTAGGCATGACGATGAGTGGAAGATAGCCTTTAAGACACGAGAAGGGTCTTATGAATGGTTGGTAATGTCTAATGCACCCAGTACTTTTATGCACGTGATGAACTAAATTTTTAGACCTTTCATTGGCAAAGTTGTTATTATGTACTTTGATGATATATTGATTTATAATCCTAACAAAGAGGTTCATATACAAAATTTGCGGGAGGTTTTGTTTGTCGTTTGTAGGGAGAAATTGTATGCAACAACAAAGAAATGTGTATTCATGATAAATATAGTCCTATTCCTGGGTATGTGGTTTCCAAAGACAAACTGCAGGTTGACGAGTCCAAAATTGAAGTAGTGGCCACAACCACAAACCATCACAAAGATCTACAGTTTTCATGGTTGGTCTCTTTTTATAGGCATTTCGTTCCCCACTTTAGTAGTATCAGACTGTAAGAAGGGAGGCAAGGTTGTATAGACTGAAGAGACTGAGGGAGCATTCCAACTGGTAAAGCAATGCCTTACTACAATATCGATATTAGTATTGCTCAAAATTTCCCAGCCATTAGAATTGCATAGTGATGCCTCTAAGTTGGGCATTGAAGCAGTTTTGAGCCAGAACAGTAGATCAGCGGCGTACTATAGCAAGAAGTTGTTCGTATCTAAGCTCAATTACAGTACCTATAATGTGGAGTTCTACACTGTCGTACAAACTGTCAAAGATTGGAAGCACTACTTGTTCCACAGAGAGTTTATCCTCTATACTGATCATTAAGCCTTAAAGCACCTTCATAGATAGGATAAGGTGTCAGCTAGACATGCCTCTTATTTCAGTTATCTGCAGCGGTTCACTTTTGTGGTGAAGCATATGGCGAAAGTGACAAACCATGTGGTGTATGCTTTAAGCCCATTGCTGTCTAAAATGAATGTGTAGGTATCTGGTTTTGATACTTTTCGTGATTTGCTTGATACTGAACCATATTTTTCTGGCATTTTGTGTGTTGTGTGAGTAGGAGAAAAGACAAAGTTTGTATTATAGGATAGGTTTCTATTCAAAGGGAATCAACTATGTATCCCAGATTGCAGCCTGCAATTGAAGATTATTTAGGAGTTGCACAATGAGGGGCATGTTGGGCATGGTTGCACTTTACAGCTAGTCCAGGCCTCCTACTTCTAGCCCACAATTCAAAACGAGGTAGAGAAGTATGGCTGTCGTTGTCGAGTGTGTCAAGTCTCGAAAGGACTGGCAACCAATGCAGGGTTATACAGACCATTACCCATTCCAACACAATTGTGGGTTGATATTAACATGGATTTTGTGTTGTTTACCTTGTACACAGCGCAGCAATGATTCCATCTTCATCATGGTTGATTGGTTTTCCAAGATGGTTCATTTCATCCACTGTAAGAAGACCACTGATGTTGCTAATGTCACGCAACTATTTTTCGGGATGTCTACCATCTGCATGGGCTGCCACAAAATATAGTCTCAGATAGGGACACTAGGTTCCTTAGTCATTTTTTGGTGCAGCTTATGGAAAATGTCCAATACACAGCTTAACTTTAGTGATTTCCTATCACCCTTAAACAAATGGGCAGACTGAAATTGTTAACAGATCCTTGGGCAATTTATTGCGATGTCTAGTAGGTGATCATATGAAGAGTTGGGATCAGAAGTTATCTTAAGTAGAATTCGCTTATAACCATGCTATCAATAGGAGTATCGGTTTTATCCCATTCTAAGTGGTGTATTCTGTAGTGCCTTGGGGTCCCCTAAACTTACTCTCTATGCCACGGAAGACTCAAATTCATGGTAGAGCAAAGGATTTTGTGGGTTCACTATAAGAGGTTCATAAGAAAGTCACTGAGAACCTTCAATAGGCCACTTCTAAATACAAACAAGCTGTTGATCAGAAAAGAAGGCATGTGGAATTTGATGTTGGTGACTAGGTTGAGTTGTCCTTACTCATGACCAATTTTCTACAGGTGACTACAATAAGTTGTCAATTAAGAAGCTTGGGACTTTGGAGATTGTGGAGAAATTGAACCCTGACGCATGCCGTCTTAAGTTGCCTAGTCACATTTGAACTTTGGATGTATTCAATGTCAAACGTCCAACGCCCTTTCATGGTGACTCTTTTAATAAGGACCAAGTAGCCAATTCAAGGGTGAATTTTATTGTTCCTGGGGAGAATGGTGCAAATCGGAAAGCATTTCAATACTTGGAGCAATGGAATAAAAACAGCACCTAGTGGCAGTTTCGTAATTATGGGGCCAATTCGAGTCTTAAATTTGACAATTTTTCTATTTTTGGTAATTTTTTATTTTGCAATTACTTTTTATAGGTAATTAATTTTGATGCCCCATTTTGGCATTCTCTTTGTCTTGGTCATTATTTCCTAATTAGCTAAATTTGCCAAGTTTTCCATTATAGGTAAATTTCTGTTTTTTAGGAATATTTCAGATTTTTGGGCATAATTAAGTTTTTCTTTGTATCTTTGGGATTTTTACCTATATAAAGGCATTGTAGCTAAAAGTCAAGACAATTTTTTGATTAACGAAATAAGAAATCCCTTTTTCATAATGCTCTTTTCTTTTCGGTATTCTTTTATGAATCAACAAAATTGAAAGAGTCCTATATTCCTGATAATCGTGAGTGAACAACAGGTCTATAGAAGGCTTCCGCTATGTCAATAATGAAATGCACTCATGGAGAGGGGGGTACAAAGGTATGAAACCTTAGTCTATAAAGAAAGCCATAAAATTGTATACCATATAAAAAAATGTTTTTTCAATCATATCCAAGTAGGCTATAATTTCAAGGGTTTGCTTAGTAGAAAAAGAAGAAGGGATGTCTGCCTATTGGTTAATGGTTGGTAATTCTACAACTATTATCCTATTTTGTTAGAAGGTTTGAGAGGATGGAGTAGCTGGACTAGGTGGGACAAAGCTAAAACTTTCATTGGATTATTGTATAATGATACCCATCTTGCCTAAACAATTTAAATCCAAAGGTTCTATATCATAATGTATATAATGGTGTTAGATAAATTAAGTAAACTTAAATCAATGGTTTTTAGGTAATGCAAGAACCTAAAATTAAAGGTTTATTTTTCTTTTAGACCATAAATCGAAAATATATAAGCAACTAATAACCTAGGTCCACCGTAATGTGTTGTGCCATACACCAACAATTATATAATTCAACTTTAGCTAAAGTTCCTGCACCATGCGTTATTCGTGAAAAGTTATAAGCAAAGAATTGTTGTAAATATTTAAAGATAAGTTTCTTTAAGTAAACAATTATTGAAGCAGTTAGGTTATAAGGAAAGAGATCAACAAATCACTTGTGCCATAATTTAGCAAGTTAAAAATCAGAACAATCCCATTTTGAACTTACGAATGGTTCCTTTTTAGCATCAAGTTTTTCATAAAACTCATTACAATATTAAATTTAGATATTGAAAAGGAAAACCTCTTCATTCTGAATTCAATAACCCCTTGGTAAACAAGTTAAGTTCAGGATAATCATTAAACTAAATTTTAGTATAAAATTCACATGTCAGTTCAACAAAAGCAGGTAGTCTCATATTCATATAATTATGTCTTCTCATTATATCTACCAAAGCATCAAATTCTTCTTAAATATTCAATTCTTCCAAATTATGAGCATGAACATACTTACAAGGATATATTTTGTGTTCACATAATTCCTCATACCTGGTCTTATCGTGCTCATCATTGAAAGTATTGAATTCTATAATTTTAAGATTTAATTTGATGACCAGCTCTATTTCTTTCCTTTTTATTTTCAGGAATGAAACAATGGACTTCTTTGCTATTGTTCTGATTGTGGTGAATAAGCTAGGAAATGAGATGGGGAAAGGGTTATAAGAGACAACAAAAAATTGGGGTTAGTAGCTTGTTCTGATGGTGCAAGTGTTTGTAACGAGGTTAGTGCCCCAACTAGGTTTTTGTGGGTCACCAAAATTAGCCTCTTGGCTTGCAATTTGGGTCTTCCCATGGCTTCTCTAGTAAACTAAATTAAAGGTAGTTAAAAGATGCTTCAGCGGTAGGTTGTGATTACTTCTAGTGTTGGATGAAAATAACGATAGGAGGCTATTAAGGGAGTAGCTCTTTGTTACTTATTACATAGAATTGCTAAGTTAGGTATTGTTAAGTAATTCTTTTCTACAATTTATGATGGACATTGACAAGAGCATGGTGTAGAGAAGAGGAAGTATGGGGGAAAGCTCCTAGCTGCTTGCTTGTGGTTGGATGGTGTTATGCGACGTGAATGGATGACAAAAACTAAAGGGGATAGATAGCTTAAGACAAAAAAAATTATTTTATTTATCTATTTATTTATTTATTATTATTATTATTAACAAGATTTTTATCTATAAATATTAAAACATAAAAAACTAAAAGATATTAAATATAGAAGGCAGCTTCAATTGTTGCTTCCCTTCAGCTCCTCCACGTTGCCTTCTCTTGCTCTTCCACGTTCTCTTCCCCAGCTGCTTGCTTCTTTTTATCTTAGTCAACAGCTCATCGTTTTTGTGCAGAGTGTTGAGTAGTGTAGAGTTACACGGGGCTGTAACGTAAGTTCTCCTATTTTCCCCAACTGAATCGTTTTCTTCCTCTCCTTCACTAGCTGCCGCCGTTGTGGTTGTAATGTCTTGAGAGCTGGTCCCACGTGAGTGATGGAGTTGCGTGATTCTTGGATCCCCAAAAATCCTTTTCCAGCCAACGTTTTTATTTCTTGTACAGCTGCCCACTTGTCGTTTTTCTCCTAGCCACCATGTGCTTTTGACGTTTGAGTGGTTGTAATGTGAGTTGTTTTTTTTTTCTTCCTATTCAATGTCCACGCTACTGCCGCCGCTTGCTTCATGGAGAATCTTTTTGCATTCCTTGGTTCACGCTAGATCTTCCTCCACTGCAGCTGCTTCTTGTTTTTATGTATTAAATGTCAAACTTTGCTTCACGCCTTACTTCCAGCTGTCTTCTATATTCAACAAAAAATGCTAACCATGCCAAAGCCACCCTTCACGTTACCTCTCATTTTCTCCTTTGTACTGCTGTGTTGTTTTTCTTCTGCCTTCTCCAAAATCCACGCACGCCACTTCTTAGCTTCCCAAGTTGTCGTTTTTGTCTCTAGCCATCTTATCTATGACATCACATTCTTGAATGCAATAACATACACAAGCTAACGTTTTCTAGAGGTTCTTTTGCTTGATGCTTTTAACATTCCAAATTTTATAATGTGCTTAAAATTAAAACAAATAATTTTTAATTAGTGAAATTTAAATATTAAATGGACAATAATTTAGCGAATTATGTATCAAAAATTAATATAAAAATGTCCATTAACAATAAGACACCATATGAGATATGAACTGATAGAAGACCTGGATTATCACATTTAAAGATTTGGGGATGTGACGCTTATGTGAAGCGTACAATATCTGAAAAGCTTCAAGCTAAATCAGATAAATGTAAATTTGTGGGATATCTAAAAGAAACTTTTGGTTATCAATTCTATCATCCTATTAAGCAAAAGATGTTTGTCTCAAGACATGTTACATTATTAGAAAAAGAGTTTATTCTCAAAGAAAGTAGTGGGAGTGAAATTGAACTTAGTGAAATTCAAGAACCACAAATTCACATCAACATGGAATAAGAACCTCAAGTTGACACATGTGATGTACAATAAAGAGTTCAAGAAACACATAGTCCACGACGAACTAGTAGGATACGTCGTCCTCCTATTAGATTAGATCTACATATTGAGCATAGAGAGGATAACGTATCAGTGATAGATGATGAGCCTACTACTTTTAAAGAAGCAATGTCAGACATTGATTCTTTAAAATGGCAAGAAGCCATGAAATCTGAAATGGAATCCATGTATACTAACCAAATATAGACTTTGGTGAATGCACCTGAAGGTATAGTACCTATTGAGTTGGTTCAGTAGATAACAGGAAAAGCACAACTGGACTTGTGTTTTGCTATAATGGAGGAGCTATTTTTTAAGTATCAAAGAAACAACAGGTGATTGCTTTATCCTATATAGAAGTTGAATATATAGCTGCTATAACTGTTAGTTTATGCCCTTGTAGTCAATTTGTTTTGGTTGTAAATATTTGTATGACATTATTATTAATTAATGAAAGGCCTTCTTTATCTTTATGTATTTGTTAATTATTTAATTATTATTCGTAAAGATAAAATCCTTGGAATAATTACTGTATAATTGAAATTATGATGAGATCATAATTATGAGATTCAATTTACACTTATGTATTATTCCTAAATGTTCCTAATTGT
>JAOTAX010160956.1:0-14262 GCA_025629825.1 Erythroxylum guanchezii
GCGAAAACTTGGATATACCAAATCCAAAGAGTTCGTGACCGTGTCCAAGCCAAAAGCACCATCAGGACCAAACGGAAGAGGTATAAATTCGAACTTAAAACTTTTTCAAAATTTAAGTTTATTTAAAAAATTCTTCTGAGATTAAGTTTGAATCGACTCAAGCTCTCTTTTTTACGTTCTTCAAGTTTTGAATACGCAGTCTGTTTACCAAAGCGAACCGCAACAATCTTCGCAGCATATTAATCCTAATTGTAGTTTGATCGTTATAAATTATGCAGATGCCTAACTTGTACTTCTTGTTTATCAGGAGGTATTGTTATAAATTATGCTTATTTTAAATCATCATAATAATTAAAGTCCTTTTCCACAAGAAAATTTGAATGGTTCAAAATTGATGATAAACACTTTTGATAAAGTATCCTTGCAAGCGTTCAAAAGTTAGGATATGATTAGACACATGTCAAGTCAGTACAAAAATTCAATATTTGTTTCACATTTAAACGTACAAATTTATATTTACTTTTTAAAAAATTTATATAAATTTTTAATGTTATTATTTATTTAGAATATGTTTTAAGATAAATAATAAGAATAAGTATTTATCAATACTAAAAAAATTAAAAGATTGTTATTAAATTTTTATTCATCATAATAAGAACACAGTATTTATCAATACTAAAAAATTAAGAGATTTTTATTAAATTGTTATTTATCATAATAAGAACAAAGTATTTATCAATACTAAAAAATTAAGAGATTGTTATTAAAATTTTTTTAAAATAAAAATTATTTTCAAATATATGTTCATATTAAGAGTTAATCTATACATTTAAAAATGTTAAAATTGTTTTTTTATTAAGTATATTCAAGTTTAGAAACGAAATATTGGTACCTGTATAAGAGATTATGTATATATTAGAGGATATTATTTTATAAAAGAATAACAAATTAAAGTATTTTTACATATTATAGGATATTATTTTATAAAAGAATAACAAATTAAAGTATTTTTATATGTTTGTTTGAGCTTTTTAATTTTTTAAATACTATATTTATTAACATTTTATTAATGTGACTTCTGGTTAAAAATGGTAATGCACCGAATTAGGGCCACGATCTCCAAGGCAAAGTTAAAACATTGTCATTTGGGTCAATCGAGCCGACTCCAACTTCAGGACGGATCGATTTTACTACCGACAAGGAATTGAAGACTTATATTTAAAGAAGTTATGTAACTCTTCATTTTTTGTCAAAATAAAGTTCATGTAAAAGACAAAAGGATGACAATTTACTTGTATAACCGTAATCTTTATGTAATTTGTCAGTCATATAACCCTTTAGGAGGCTTTATTATTTTGTTATTCGTTGTTATTGGGGATGTTTTGATGCTTATTGATTTTTAAGTTGTTGATGTTTTGATGCTTATTGATCTTTAAGTTGTTTGAAGTAACGAACATTAATATGTACTTATTATTTTCATAATAGTAAATATTATTTTACTAGACTAAGTGCTGTAATAGATTTTTTCACAATAGAAGCTATTTACATTAAAAACTTTGATGCCTATTAATTTATATTTCTGTTTATGTGGTGATTGTTTGTTTAGAAATATTATCTGTAATTTAGTTTACAGGAGATAAAAAGAATGACTCTATTGTTTCTATTTGTGTGGATACACACTTTAATTGATTGAAGGTGTTATACAAGTAAAATATCAAGGAGTTACTTTTAAATTTTTCCTAAATAAGAATTATTTTATAAATAGATGTGAAAATTAAGGATTAATTTATAAACTTAAAAACATTAGAATTTATTAAATTTTCATACAAAATTTTAAGAGTTAGTTTATATATTATACCTTTTAGTTTAGAGACTAAAGTTGTTAAGCTTTTTCCGGCTATCACCTTTCGGTGAATGCTTAAGAGGTTAAGAATATAGAATCTTGTTTTACTAAATTATTATTGTTCATGTAAAATAAATATTAAAGGAATAATTTATAAATTTAAAATTTTTAAGAATTTAATTAAAATTTCTTAAACGTTTTATAAATTAATTCATATATCACACTTAATTTTATAGTATCTTATTTTATTAAATTGATGAAAGTTAGATAATTCCCATACTAGTTGGGCTGAATGTACATTATGTTCCTTTCTGCTATTTGGGAGTTCCTATTAATACTTCCAAGCCCAATTTTAAAGATTATCTTCCTCTTCTTGAAAGAATTAAGGCAAGAGTGAATGTTTGGCAAAATAGGTTTCTTTCGTATGCTGCTCGGATAGCCCTTATTATCTCTGTCTTAAGCAGCTTACATATTTATTTGGACTGCTCATGTAGCCTTGCCTCGGATAGTCTTTAAAGAAGTTGATAGAATCCTCAAAGCATTCTTATGGACTGTGTGAGAACTCATGGAAGGCCAAGGTTAAATAGAGTAAGGTTATTATTTCAAAGAAGTTTGGTGGGCTGGGAATTGTTTCTATCTATACTATGCAAAAAGTTTTATTGTCCAAGAGGCTCTGGTAGCTCTACACTGATCACAATGTACTTTGGCTCAAATGGATCCATGAGTTGAATTTCTGGCAAGCTCCTTGTACTAGGGAGTTCTCATGGCTCTTCCTCTAATTGATGAAGTTGTGTGACTTAGTTTATCCTTGCATTAAACATAAGGTTGGTAATGGTGCTAGTACTTGGCTTTGGTATGATAATTGGATTGAATCGAGTCCACTTATTCTCAACACTTAAGTCCATCACCTGAGAAATAGAATTCCTCTCAATCTTAAGGTCTCTTCTTTGCTTTGTAATGGCCAATGGAGTGGGAGTTTTTCAGTTTTTGATTCTTTGGTTCAGTTCTTTTCTCTTCAGGTTAATGTACTAATTGATGATTCTATCAGTTGGTTTATTGATCTGAGTAGTAAATTCTCCAATAAATCATGTCATCTACTTCTTGCAAAGGGTTTAAGGGAGGTATCATGGTTTACTATTTTATGGTGGAATTCCATTCACCCGAAAGCATCTTTCATTTCGTGGCTTGCAATTAAAAACAATCTTGGGACTAAAAGTAAATGGCATAGCACATTAGATACAACGTTTGTTTTATGTAAAATGGTAGTCGAAGATAGAGATCATCTTTTTTTTCTTTGCAGTTTCTCTAAAGCAGTCTAGAGTAGGGTTTTGCATTTGCTACCTAATCACAACTATTCTTATACTTAGGATCAATCTCTTAACTAGGCCATAAGGAACTCTAAACATGGTATGCCTAATGTCACTCTTGTTAAAGTTGCCTTACTGTTGGAAATTAGTTTGTGATATAAGTAGTAAAGTCAAACTTGGAAATGAAAGGTTGCTTCCTTTCTAAGAATTGTAACTTGTCGTGAACATACGTGATTGTTCTGAAGGTTTACTTCATTTCCAAGAGTTGTGACTTGTCGTGAACAGAAGTGATTATTCTGAAGGGTTGTTTTCTTTCCAAGAGTTGTGACTTGTTGGGAATAGACGTAACTGTTCTAAAGGGTTGTTTTCTTTCCAAGAGTTGTGACTTATCGTGAACATACGTGACTGTTCTAAAAACTCTATATATACATAAGTTTTAGTCAAGATTAAAAAGTTTTTAACAATTCTACCAACACAATCTCTACATTCATAATTCTTGAAGAACATTCATACTCTTGGATCTTTAATGTTCTTGTGATCTTTGTATCCTAGAAGTAATTTTCCTTTAACCCGATTTGCAAGTATAGTGGGGGAAAATAACACTTTAAGGAAAGTGTCAAACACGCTTAGAACACTTTAAAATTCATGTTTTCATTTTAAGTTCTCTCAATTCTCTGTAACACCATTTAATTCATTGTTCATCCTTTGTTTTGTGGACTTCCAGTGTTATTTGTAGCTATCATGGAGTCCACTCAAGAATATGCTCTTAAAGTGATGAACCAAGGCTTTGTGAAGTTAGTTCGCCTTGATGGAATTGGCACCAACTTCAATCGTTGGAAGGACAAGATGATGTTCTTCCTCACCGCTTTGAAAATTGCATATGTACTTGATCCCACTCTTCCTGCAATTCCTCTTCCAAAGGAGGGTGAAGTTGACGCAAGGAAGGATGAATGAAACAAGCGCCAAGAAGATGAATTGCTGTGCAAGGGTCACATTCTTAACACCCTCTCAGATAGCCTTTATGATTTCTTTACAACTGTGAAGAGTCAAAAGGAGATTTGGGTGTCGCTTGAATGTGAATATGCATCTCAAAAGTAAGGAGCATATAAGTTTCTTATTAAAAGATATTTTAAGTTTAAATTTATTGATAGTTCCTCTCTTATGGATAAAATCCACAATTTACAAGTGATTGTTTCAAAACTTAAAGACTTGGGTGTTGAAATTTCAGAATCTTTACAAGTAGGGAAAATTATTGCTAAGTTGCCTTCTTCTTAAAATGATTATCAAAAGAAGTTGTTGCACACTTCTAAAATTTTAACTATCGGTAGTGTTTGAACCATCTTCGAATTGAAGAAGGTGTAAGCATTCTTCAAAGAAAAGAAGTGGAAGGAGATCCAAAGGTGAATTTTGTGGATGAGAAGAAATCCAACAATTCTAAAAGGAAGAAACTTGAAAATGCTAATGTTAATGACAAGAAAAAGAATCGGTTTTGCTACAATTATGGAAGAAAGGGCATTCAAGGCCGAATGCAGATCCAACAAGAAGCAAAAAGGAAACAATGTTCCTAATGCTAACCTTGTTTATGAATGTACAGAAATTGTGGTTACCTTGACTCTTGGTAATGTGACAAAACTTCATATGGCAACATCAATTCCTTATAAGGATTGGTGGTATGATTCTGGTGTAGCAATTCATATGTGCAATAACAAGGACCAATTCAAGAATTATGAAGTTCTTGAAGGACATGAAGTGGTCATGGCCAATGGTGTGAAAGCCAAGGTGCATGGAAAGGGAGATGTGCATTTGCTATTCACTTCTGGAAAGTAAGGAAAAGAAAAAGATAAAAGGAAATTAAAGAGATTTAGATTTGAATTGTGTGTTATACTTCTGTCTTTAAATATAATTTCATTCATGAAAAAAAAGAAAAATATAATATAGCAGTGGAAAACCAGTTATGGAGCAATCTATCTCTACGGAATGACATTCTTGACTCCTTTGTGATTGAATTTGCGTCTCCACAAGTGGTTAGGTGCTTTGCTATTGTTTATGATTCTTGCCCTTTTCCATTTATCAATCCTTAACTTTACCTATAGCCCAATACAACCTTGAATAAAGTCCTTTTAATTTGTGCGTGTGTGTAGTTCAAGTGGTGAAAAGTTGGTGAAAAAATAAGCATATGGTAGAATATTTGCATTAGAAGAATTTGAGTTAAATATTGAACCAACAAACACTTGAGTGAATTGAGTTAAATTCAATCCATGAGAGTTTGCTATAATTATGTGCTAGTTTTTGAAATATGTTTGCTTTAAATTGACTTTGTTTATATTACTTGAATGATTAAGTTTGGGGCATTCATTAGTTTTAAAAAAATTTGTTTGACTCTTGAAGTATACACTATTTACTATTGTGAGATTTGGAATAAAGGAAGTTGATTAGTTGGCCAATTGATTGTAAATATAGTTTGTCAAGGACGAGTAAAAGATTGGTGTAGGGGAATTTGATAAGTTGTTATTTTTGTGCTAACTCTGGATATAAATCTCTTTAATGTGTTGAAATTTTTATTTAAAATTAATGAACTTGTTTCTTAATTATTCTCATATGGTTTTCAACACATGGGAGATGAATTTGAATAAAAAAGATGTAAGGAAAATAAAAACAATTCAAATTCCTAACTAACAGAAAAGTTATTGACTAAGCATGGGCACATGCAAAGGAAAAATTTATCTGCAGAATCTAATTTGAATACAAATTCAATAAACTTAGGATTTTTATTATTTAGCGAATCAAGTTGTTATCTTTGAGGTGGGGATCTGCTGCCTGATTATGTGGGGAGTGTATCTGATAAAGAAAATGATAAGAGGGAAGAGAGGACATATCAAGTTACATCTTCCTTACGTTTTCTGTTGGGTTTTTTTTTTTCTGGTTTTTGGCTAGGATTTTCATATTTTTCTGCAAAATACCATATATGGAGACTATGTATTTTGCTATTCTTTTGTTGGGTTTTACCTCTGTTATAAGTAGGTAAATTGTTCTTCTTGGTTAAAGGGGACCACGTTATCATCTAGTATGTGTGAGATTTCTGAATAAAGTTTATTTCATTGATGAATATTATATGTCTTCTGAATTGCTTTTCATAATTAAATTGATTGATCTCTAGGGTGCGCAACTTGGAATTGATTGATTTAACTTAAAGCTAGATTAGTAGGATTTGACATTCAGTTTTACTAATCCAAAGTGGCAATTAGGGTTACTACCTTTACTTTAGAGATTGGAAATTCTAAGAAGATACTTATCTTGACTAAATACATGTCTTGCTCATTGGTTTTCTTAGTTCTTAAAGTTATTAGTTAATCAAACTTAAGATCGTATCTAAGTTGTTGACTAATAAGAGTGTTTAGAATACATGTTTCTCTTCATTTAATTTTAAGAGAAAACATCACCCAATGAGTGTTTGTTAATGGACTTAATTTTATATTGATGATTCATATTAGTTTGATAACGTAGATGACCTGAAACTAAGGTTCATTATTAATTTTCTAGATATGAATATTTGTGTTTTTTTCCCCAATTTTTGTCATTTCTAATTTCTTTAAATCTTGTTAATCCAACCACCCTAATTTGTTTTAGTTTTATCTCGTATAATATTTACCAGTAGATTTCTCGTGGGAACGATCCCTAATTTTCACTACTACATTAATTTGTGTTGCAAGAAGTTGGTTTATTTTTATATTTGGTTGCAAGTGACAACATTACCAAAGTAAAAGATTAAAATTTTGAGATGTGATAGAGGAGGAGAATACTTCTCTAATAAGTTCTCAAAATTTTGTGAACAAAATGGCATTATACACCAAACTAATGCACCATATACTCCCCAACAAAATGGTTTGGCTGAAAGGAAAAATATAACTCTATAAGACATAGTTAATTCTATTCTTTTGAGTTCGGGTTTGCCAAAAAAATCTTGGGGTGAAGCTTTGTTGGCTGCATGTCATTTACATAACCGAATTCCATCGTTAAAGACTAAAGTGTCTCTATATGAAGTATGGAAAGGAAGGAAGCCAAACTTGTCATATTTGAAAGTTTGGGGCTGTGTAGCTTACTATAGAGTCATCATCATTATCATCATCACCATCATTACACCCAGTCCGAAATCCTGAAATAAAGCGAGGTCTAGGGAGGTCTAATAGTACACAGCCTTACCCCTACATAGTAGAGATGTTGTTTCTGGTAGACCCATATGCAGATGTGACAATAAAAGAGTGATGCAGGTTAAAAAGTAAATAGTAAAACTGGCACGCTAAATTATTTTGTAAATAAAATTACAATAAATACATAAATATATAAAAAATAAAATATAACCAAAAGATATACCTTATGGTATCCAGATCGGCTAATACCTGATAAGCTGTAAAGTCCGACTCTTCTTATCTCTAGTTAAGCTAGGAGTCCTTGCTCAGAGACCCTAAAGGTATGACAATCCTACGATTTTAGATGGCCTCACGGGATCTTTCCCCATACACCTATCCTGAAAAGTCAAGTTGTAGGCCCGAAAGCCTTGTCCAAGACTTACAACTCAAAAAGGCATAAAGGACATTAGGTTGGACTTCATACGCAATAACTACGTAGTGTGAGTGTTAAAGTAAACATCTCCTAATAACTTACTCAACTGTTTGGTGAACTTTAAAGGGTATCCTTTACCCTTATCTGATCACCCTAGACATGACCATATATCCTACTAAAATTATGGTATTGCATCGAGGACAACCTTAATCAATTTAATATATCTAACCTGGAAATACCAACAAGAAACCTATTCCCAAATTTAGATTCCATACCTATTTCGTAAGCTAATATTCGAAAAAATATGTTTTCAAACTACGAAATAGATGAATCCTAAAGTTCTTTTACTTAAAAACAAGAAGTTGATGAATCAGAGCATGGAGTCAAAGCCCACCATAGAAAAAACCCTTAGTCCCTGACAACAAAAGAAGAAAATTGGGAATAAGAGCACTTAAAAATGTGCTAGTGGGCTATGTAGAAAATTCTAAAGCTTATAGGCTACTAGAAGTTGACTCTAATGTGATTTTAGAATCAAGGGATATTGAGTTCTTTGAGGATTTATTTCTTAAAGACTCAATGGTAAATAAAGATCCATCAAATGGACCTACCCCTTCTCCAAGTGTTGAACTCTCAAGTGCTTTAAATAGGCTAAGTGTAGACCCTCCAAGTGAACCTATGAGGAGTCAACATCAAAGGAAGGAAAAATATCTGCTTTCAGATTTTATTTCTTCACAAGCTATTGTTTTCTTAGTTGCAGGCAAAAGGGATATTCTACTAAATAAAACTCTAGTTTTATTATGTGTAGAGGAAGATCCTAAAACCTTTGGTGAAGCAATGAAATCAAGGGATATGACATTTTGGAGAGAAGTAGTAGATGATGAAATGGACTTAATATTGTCTAACAATACTAGGGTTCTAGTTAATTTACCTCACAGGTCCAAACAAATTGGTTGTAAGTGGGTTTTTGGAAGGAAATATGCCACAGAGGGTACTATTCTAACTTATAAAGCAAGGCTAGTAGCTGAAGGTTTTAGGCAAAACGAAGAAATCGATTACTTTGACACATATGCACCAGTTGCTAGAATTACATCGGTAATAGTATTTTTGGCTTTAGCTTCGATCTATAGCCTTCATGTACACCAAATGGATGTAAAGACAACATTCTTAAATGGTGATCTAGATGAAGAAGTGTATATGGAACAACCGGAAGGCTTTGTGCTACCGAGAAATGAAAAGAAAGTATGTAAGCTAGTCAAGTCATTATATGGCTTGAAACAGACACCTAAACAATGACATGAGAAATTTGAATCTATTTTACTCTTATATGGATTTAGATATAATAATGCTGATAAGTGCATTTATTCTAAATTCAATGAAGAGTATAGAGTGATCATTTGTCTCTATGTAGATGACATGCTCATTGTTAGTCCTACATATAAAGAGGTGATTGAAACTAAGAAGTGTCTTTCTTCTAAATTTAAGAGGAAGGATCTTGGTGAAGTAGATACTATCTTAGGCATTAAAGTTAAGAAACGTAGTGGGGGGTTTTGCACTCTCTCAATCATATTACGTTAAGGAAATCTTGAAGAAATATCAACATCTGAATGTGAAAGAGGTAAGTACTCCTTTTGATCCTAACTTTAAGTTGCATGAAAATGAAGGTAGTCTAATTGCATAACTTGAATATGCTAGTATAATTGGAAGTCTAATGTATGCAATGAGTTGCACTAGACCGGATATCTCATACTTAGTGTGTAGACTAGCTAGATACACTAAAAATCCTAACCAAGAACATCGGCAAGCTATTAAAAGAGTGCTGGGATTTCTTAAGAAGATAAAAGATTTTGGACCCATTTATAATAACTTTCCAAATGTTCTTAAAGGATTTTTAGATGCTAGTTGGATTACTAGCGTTAGTGACCAAAAAACCACAAATGGTTGGGTATTCTTGCTTGGTGGTGGAGCTATTTCTTAGGCTTCGAAAAAACAAACGATGATTACTCACTCTACCATGAAAGTTGAATTTATAGCTCTATGTTCTGCTTGTAAGGAGGCTGAGTGGCTAAGGGATTTTTTGTTGGATATAGATCTTTGGCCTCGTCCGATGCTTGCAATAACCTTACATTGTGATAGTGAGTCTACTATGTCTAGAGCATTGAACAAAGTATACAACGGCAAGTCTAGATATATAAGCTTATGACATGCATTTATTAGAGAAATTCTAAATAGAGATGTCATCTCAATTGTTTATGTAAGGTCATAGAACAATTTGGCAGATACGTTAACTAAACCTCTTGCAAGAGATTTAGTTAGTTCGATAACATCTGGAATGGGATTAAAACCTTTTAATCAAAAATCACTAGCAATGGTAACCTAACCTTCTTATAGTACTACTTCTAGATTGTAAGGTTTAAAGGGTAATAACAAGTTGTTTAGTGGTTATGAGCACTAAGATTGTGTAAACCATTCCAAGAAATTAGTGCTGCAATTTGTTACTCTTCAGTGAGAAAGTTGAGAGAAATCTCTTAATGAAACTATTCTTGAGTGCTTGTTTATGGTTATGTAAACATAACTAGAATAGTTTTCACCTATATGATCCTTAGAAGTAGTGTCGCTTCTAGCAAGAGTTTAAGGTAATCTCTTGTATATGATCTTGAACTTGGATGAGCACATGGCCGATAATAGTGCTAAAATCATAATGTGAATTAATTGAATGTTAAGAAGGTTCATGTGTGCGATATGTCTGAACCTTTGTGAATGATGGTTTAAGCGATGAGCCACCAATCATTTCCTTTGGATTTTGTGATATGTTTGTACTACAGGATGGTTTAAGTAGAAAGTTACCTTCCTTTAGGCATGATTTCTTGTTTGTATTGTGTTTTTCCTTATATAACAAACTAAGTGGGGGATTGTTGGAGATTAGTTTGTGATCTAAGTAGTTAAAGTCCAACTTGGAAATAAAAAGTTGCTTCTTTTCCAAGAGTTGTAACTTGTCGTGAACAAACGTGACTATTATGAAGGGTTGCTTCCTTTCCAAGAGTTGTGACTTATCGTGAATAGACGTGACTATTTTGAAAGGTTTCTTCCTTTCCAAGAGTTGTGACTTATCGTGAACATATGTGGTTGTTCTAAATGGTTGCTTCCTTTCTAAAAGTTATAACTTGTCATGAACAGAGACGATTGTTTTGAAAATTCTATATATACATGAGTTTTAGTCAATATTAAAAAGTTTTGAATAATTCTACCAACACAATCTCTGCATTCATAATTCTTAAAGAACATTCATACTCTTGCAACTTGAATGTTCTTTTGTTCTATGTATCCTAGAATTGATTTGCCTTTTACTCGGTTTGTAAGTATAGTGGGGGCAAATAACACTTTAAGGAAAGTGTCCAACATGCCTATAATACTTTAAACTTTGTGTTTTGATCTCAAGTTCTCTCAATTATAATTCATTATTCATCCTTTGTTTTGTGGACTTCCAACCCCATTCTATTACATTTACTACGTCTATTTACTTTCTTTAGAAAGAGCGTAACTCTCGCATGTACACTAACCGTGAAGAGGAGAAATATACAGTTGCTGACAAGAAAATTAATTGGATTAGAGACGCCTTAATTGCTAACAATCTTAAGTCTTCTCTCTCTTCTAACATTAGGTGGAGTCTCTAATATGATTTTTTATATTACTTTATTGGCTTCGTTTATTACTCTTTTGAACCTGTATATACCGTTCTCGTTTTGAACTCTTTGTACTGTTGTTTTAGTTTTGTCTATAGTTAATGCATTATTATTTTTTTGATAACTCCTTATTCAATCTTTGATGTGCAAGATCTTACGTCTTTCCTTTGTACAGCTTCAACTGAACCTCACCCCCTTTCATGCTTCTCAGTCAATCTGAAGTCAACACATACATTTATTGAATATGAAATTTAGATATCCATATGGTTGTCAAGGTTCAGGAAAGCTAGTAAAGATCTTATATCTTTTATACTTGCGAAGTAAGTGCCCTTTTTGACAATGGAAAAAGGTTTGTAGCTATTGTAGGTGTGCTTATTATCCATCCATATTATAAATAATAAAAAGCAACATTTATAATTATTTTTCATCAATTACTCAATAATCATTTAATTAGTTCCTTATATTATAGTTTGGTTTGGTGCATCCATCTTGTTATAATATATATGTGTATATATATATATATACATATGGTAAGTTTATGTTATAAATTAATGGCACGCCTCAGCACAGTGATCTCGAACTGGGCCTCCTCTTATGCCTTCAACACATCTGCCATCTATTGCTGCAACTGTTGGATTCGCACCTCCAACATGTTGAATCAAGTATTGTGAGATGTAACCTCTTCCTCCCCTTGAGGAATTGGCCCAACGAGTGCCTTCACCCTAGATACTAGTTCTGTCAAGTTGCCTACTGCCATCTCGAAATTTGGCTTTGATATTAGTTGATACAAAGCTCACCTTGAAACCCTAACTTTCACCGAAGTTGATCGCCAACACATTTTGCACGGCAGTCTCACTTAGGTCCTCTTAAGCAAGAGTTTAGCCTTTAACGAATCTCGAAGTGTTTACCTCGCATACTCGCAGAAACAAGGCTACGAAAGTAACAAGAAAACAAAGGCAACAAAGAAACGCGAGAGATACGCTAAAACCAACCTTTATATAATTTCTCTCAAAAGAATACAAAGAATACTCTCTCTGACTGAATGAGAAGAGCAAAGCTCGAATAAGCTATATATAGGCACTCTAACTTGGAAGCCAAGTTACATTCAAAATCCCATTAAAACTAAATTGCCTAATATCGTGCTAAGATCACGTCTATCTCTATCAGATTACATCACGTGGACCAATTAGATGATACCCTCATCTAAATAGGACTTTAACTAATAAGATAGAATCTACATGATAATAGAAAGATAGAGTTTACATTCAAATAGGAAACTAGCATCCTTATCCTCGAAGATCTCTACTATCTTCAAATGTTGAGTTCCACTGCAACTTTAACTTCGGCACTTCATCCAAGATCTGCCCACGATCTTTATCCACTAATGATGCAGTGTGATCTCACCAAAGCCCACATAGCACACTGGCCTGATCCAATGCTTCCCACAACAAGTCCGCTAGTCATAGTCCTTTCATCCGAGAATGGGTCAAGTCCTTAGCCTGGGTCAAGTCAATCTCCACAAGGTACGAGACTCTACCAAAATTCGCACCAAGTTCGATCCCACTCACCCATGGTTGCCTTAGTGTTCGCATGCCTCCCTCATGCGTGTAATCCATCTAAACTTCCCTCTAAGGCGCATTGTGAAGGTCGCTAAGAAGTGCTCCAAAGTTTAAGGGTTTAACATCTAAAATATTAAAGGTTTAATATTTTACCTTTAATATTAAAACATTAAATGTAATTAAATTAGTACACAAAGATTAAAAAAAGTCTTTTCATTAATTAAATAATAATGTCATACATCAAATTGCATTTAATTGACTGAATGTGAAAAACTGAAGGTGTTTTGCAAACTTTCCGATCTTTCGTAGACATCTCTAGCACAAACGAAAAATAAAACAATCAAAACGAAATAATAAGAATACCAGAAATTTGGTAACGCAGTTTGACACGCTTTGCCTACGTCTAAGGGGCCCTCACCTAGATTAATACTTTCAAGAAAGTGCAATAGATTTACACAAGGTCACATTGAAGTAACACCCCTCAATCCTTGTAACTATCTCTCAACCTCACTTCCTGTGAAAGATTTTCACACCCAATAACACTACTGACTCGTGTTAATCTTGTCAGAGGATTTTTCCAAACTACTTTTACTTAAATGACAATTAATAAAAATAACTCAAGTACTTAATCAACAAAGAACTGAACAACGCTATACTTGAGATAAAAGAAAGACTTCCCTATGGTTTCAACCTCTCGAAATCTGAAAATCTGTCCACCAGTTGAACTGATTCATTTCGGCTTCAACAACTCCAATTAAACCATAAGCGCCATGTATATTTCATGCACAAACCCATAAGACCAAATATGAAAAATAGAAACTGACCCATGTTGTTTTTCACTCACAGGACATGCACAACCTCAGATAAACAAATATGAAAAATCAATCCACGGTGTTTGCAATCCCCGAATTTATGCACATGCAGTTGTGTTTTTCCTAAAAACAATTAACGCACACCACCGCAACTATTGTTGAACCTGCAGAAGAGATTCACTTTAGCTATTGATAGGAGACGTGCTCTACACAGACACACTCAAGCAAAAAGAATTCCACCTAAACCACGCAAAAACAACGTCCCAATTACAAACACGCAACAACCACTTCTGTTTATTTTCTTCTATCCCCAATATCCACACAATCCAGCATTAACACCATCCAATTACCAACATGTCTAGCAATAAAACACTTTAATTAGCAACATGATAATGGACTTCATTATAGTGTAGAATTCTTTCAGAAGTATAAGTGTGACAACCACATCTTTTTGAATCCCACTGCAATTAATATTTTATATGTTCAATTAAGATGTCGAAA